>NDXZ01029015.1:0-12068 GCA_003055125.1 Paykullia maculata | reverse complement strand
TGTAGTTGTTAAGGAATAAATACAATTTCTGGTATTTTGCCTGCCTTCATTAGATTTAAAAATATTTATGTTAGTTTTACTCAATTTGCAACTCCTTGCTTTGTTTAACTGTGAGGTTTTAGCAACATTCGAATAAGTTTTTGTATAAAAAAGTCTTTAATATTGAATGATTTAAAGCAAATCAAAATTAACACTAGAAAATAAGTCTAAACTAAAAAGGGAATTAGTAATAGCCTTAGAAAGTCTGGAAATTCATTATACTGTTAAACCATTTAAACAAAATGGTCAAAAGAAAATTATCTTCACACACAAATTCGTGACAATAGCTTGAAAACTATCCTCGTAAAAAACAGCGAGAGATATATTTTTAAAACTACCCCCAAGAGGAACAGCAGAAGCTGACACGCCCATAAAATAGTACCTAAGGACAGTTCAAAGCTGTATTAAAAAGAAGAAGAGATAGATAGACCAATAGATATTGTAGGTAATTTCTATTATTTATAACTGAACTCTTATATACACACATACATATTTATATTGAAAACTATGTTCAGATTGATAAATCTTTAATTAAGTCACTACAATATATAGATCAAGAGATACACACATACAGGTACAGCTTAAAAAACACCTTTTAAAAACAGAATCAGCAATAGAAACAAGAATCATTTGCGGATTTAAAAATATTTAAGAAAATTCTAGCATGTTTTTTTGCCTTCCATCTAAATTGTATTAAATAATACTAAATTCCAAATTGCCTTTTAAAAATGCTTTAATCTATTTATTGCAAGCAAATGAGTTCTGCTGAAAAGAATTAAATAAATTTAAAAACAGTGAATCAGCTAAAAAGCCATATATTTGAATATAAAAATGCAGTTACACGTTTAAAGGAAATAAAAGAGAAACATTCGCACGTTCTTAATACGAGGTAGTACTAAAAGCAAAGATTTTAAACAATACTTAAGGCGCCCTGAATTCATGTAGTAAATTAAATTTATTTATTTTTAAAATACACACCTACACACACACACACACGAATATGTTTAACGAAACTGTGTCAAACTCATAAAAGTAACATTAAATTGTTGATAAACATTTAAAAAAGCGTAAGAAAACATTTCGAACAAGTCAAGATTTGAAATTCAGCAGTAACGATTCATTTTTTATGATCAAACGATTTCTGTTTCTTTTTGGTGGCGAACATTTTTTTGTAGTAAGAAAAAAGTATCAAGTCTCACTAACTATGCTAATTTCATCAATAATTTACAGACAAACACACATTTGTTGTGCTCAATCGATTTTGGCCAATTTTGAAAGAAATCATTTATTCTTATGAGTGCTAATATGGTTAACGGAAATGGGTTTTCAAATGGAAGCAAGATTTTATAAATAATCGCTTTTCATAAAAGTTGAAATAAATATTTTAATGAACATAAGAATCATTAGAAAGTTTAATTTCAATGTTGGTTTTAATTGTGTTTGGGTCATTTTAGAAAATATGCCTTTTGTGGGAGGCAGCGAAAATTATGGCTTCTCTTTAGAAATAATTTTTATTTTAATAAAAGTTGTTTATAATATAATTAAGTATTTTTGATGGGTTTATGATTTAAAGGGTGTAATGTGGCAGCTACGATCAATTTTGTGAACAACTTTTTCTTTTCTGTTTTCTCTCTTATGTTTTCCCGCATTTAAAATTTTTTTTAAAGATTTTCTTGTTTATAAACAAAAATAAATAAAATTTTTCTCTCTCTCTTTGATTTTACTTTTTCTTTGCTTATCTACAACAAATTGTATGTATTCTCCTGGACATCTAGAAGAGAGTTTTACAAAAGCAAGATAAAAATGATAAAATTAAAGAAATGAGGTTTCTTAACATCAATGTGTGAATATGTTTTTAATACAATTTCACATGCATAAGTCCATTGCAACACCAAAACAAATTATTTAACCTGAATTTTTATTTTATTTTCACAAAGCAATTGATTATAAAAATGAGTTAACTTTATTCGGCAGCTAAATTTAAAATTTTGTATTTTAGTATTTAATTTATTTATTACGAATTTCCTATACAACAAGAATTGGTCTAAACTCCTTAACATTCGTTAAGATAATTCTAATATATTAAAAACCTACTTGTAGCTTATGTTAATTTATGTTAATTTGGCGTTTTGCTTTTTAGGTGTTGGACTTATATGAGAGCTAGGACCAAAAATGGATTCATTTGTATATTATTCAGTAAAACTATTTGTTTTCCTGTAAAATCAACTTGTAGCTCTCTACTTACTTTCCAAAAACCTGCTTTTATTAGAAAATATATGGAAAACGGTTCTTTTCAAGGTTTCTATACTATAAGCAAAGAATTACCTTTAGTAGCAAAAAAAACCTTCTTCAGCAAGTAATAAAACATATTTTTCCCCCTTTTATAAAAAAATGTTTCCTTTAATTCGCGTAATATTTTAAATAATTTTTTACAGCAAAAATAAAATATGTTTAAAACTTAATATTTATGTCCCAGAGTATGCAAATAAAACTCTACCATTTAACTCGCAAAGAAGTATGTGACAAGCTTTTAAATAAATTGTGTAAATTTTAAATAATTATTAAATATGACAATAAACAAAAATTAAATAAACAACAGCAACAGCAAAAATAACAACAACAACTTCAAACCATTGGCAATTAGTAACAGAAAATTAAAACATTTAATTTGCATAAAATTATTTTCATACTTAATTAACAAAAATTAACAAACAAACAGGCAAATGAATCCCTACAGTACTACGGCAATAACAGCAAGGAAAGGCGAAATTAAATTTAAATAAATTCAAACATACACAGTAACCTACGAAAATCCTGCACATCAGCATTTGAGTACACACACCCACTTACACATTTATAGGAGACAAACAAAATGTTTGCTTTAAAAAGGTTGTGCACGAATCTGTTTGCAAATAATTTTAGGGAAATATGTAAAATTGAATCTAACAATTTTTTTATATAGAATTTTTTCCAAAAAATATAAAATACTAAATTTTAGGATATTCTAAATAGGAATTGGCTTTCAAAACTACGACTTCGGACTCTGTATTAGATTTAAACACTTAGAGCGAGATTTCGCTCTTCACATTGTGCTAAATTTTATAACGTGACATTTTATTGCACAAAGTTAAGTCTTCTTCGTATACTTTCTTTATAACTCCCACACTTTCTTTCTTGAAAACCATTATAAAGGAAGAAAATATATAAAATACACATACAGGAATCGAAAAAGAAAACATAAAATAAAGAAAACTTATGAATTTTAATTGCTGAAGGGGAAAAGTTTTTGTTAGAAAAACACAATAGTTAATAGAACCAAAATGTCTTTAATTTAGTAAAGAATAATACGAAAGGGAAATAAAAGATTTGCTTTAAAATAAAATTGAGTTTAAAACAATTATTTTGCTGCCAGAAATATATGTCATGTTAAACAATAAATATGAAATGATTTATGGAAGAAGTTGCTGAATCCAGACTAGAGTAATAAAAATAAAGACAAGGTCAGTTGCTTAAACTTTCAGGACATCTGGTGAAAAACATTCAATGTAAGAAAAAATTTAGTACAAAATATAAGGACTTCTTAAAAAACAAACAATTTACAATTTGAAGTAACTTCTTATAGGCTCTAACAAATTTTACAAATTAAAACAAATAGTTAGTATCAATCGGAATTGTTTATATTAAAAAAAAATATATATAAATTAAAATGTTTTAATTTACTAAAGGCGTCTTTAAATATTTTAATTTTAACAAAACATTTATTTTTAATTAACGTTTTTATTGCGCTTTTACAGTTATTAAAAACTTTTCGTCACAGTGTTGGCAAATAAATAATAATTATAACTGAGATACATATTTATTTTTGGCACTGCATCCTTAATCAAGCGTTTGAAAAAAAACATTATTAAAACTTTACTCTTTTTCTTTAAATGTTTCGAATTTGAAATAAATCATTAGTTCAGTATCAGCTTTATTAATTTCAATTTGTTTTAATCATCACTTAGCGCTGACGACACATAGTACACATGTACGTATTTTGTAACTGCAGCAGTTTACAAAAGATTGATTTAGCTTTTATTCTAAAACTTTCTTTCTTCTTGACCGATTTTAGTACTTTAGCTTAATTCCAGTTGTTTCGGCTTACGTATGTTTTCCACAGGCAGCTCAGATACTTACAGGCGCGAAAAATATGGTGATGGAGCATATTAAAAAGATTGAAAAAAGTTTAATTTAGGAAAAACAAAGCAACGGTTAATTATTTTCAATAAATTTGGTACAAATTTAAAAGACCGACAATATGACTCCTTTCCATTAAAATAAAGAATTTGTAATTTTATATAAAAAACTTACTACTACATCAACTTCTAGACGTAGACCGAATAGAATCTACTTCATTAGAAATACTTTTAATTAATAAAGCGCTTTCTCCTGCAGTATTTCAACAAAATGTTTTCGTCCAGAAAAAATTTAAAAAAAAACATATTTGTTTTATTAATTTTATATATTTAAATTGTGAATTTTAATAAATTTTTAGTTCAGGGATAAATAAATGACATTTTTTTGCATTAATTCTGAACAAGGCATTTAAAAAATAATAATTTAAACAAGTCAGGATAATTTCTAATATAATGATTTTTTTTTTTTTTTGAGAAACCTAAAGGTGAAAGGATCAATTTTATTTTTGAATTAAAAAAATGTGTAACATGTGGTTTAAGAACATATACATCTATTTATTATACATACCTACCATCATCAAGATGTCGTTGTTCAAAGCAAAGTAATCACCTAAGACCCATACAATATATGTATGGATATGTCAGACTGTATATCTGTCTGTTCACTAAAAGTAACTTTAGTTAAAAAAAATTAAGTTTATGTTAAATATTAATTTACAATCACACATGTTTGGTACTGAAATTGGATTCTGTAGGTCCAGCAGTTTATTTCTCTGCTTGTTGTAAAATAAAATACAAGAAGTCTGCATCATAATTAAATAATTTAGCTGTCTTGTCAAGCATTTTAATTATATAAAGAATACTCTGCCGTAGACTTGAACTGCTTACATTTATTGGAAATTTGTTATTAATTTTCCTCCTATTATTTATCTAAAATTATTTTGTTTTTTGTCAAAAAACTAATTTATTTAATTTAGTATTTACCAAAAATCCTTAATAGATTCATAAATTTCTCTATGTAAAATTGAAAAAAAAAATATCTGCGCTTTAAAACGTTTTTAAACTTTTATTTTATGTTTTCACTTTTGTACATTTTTTATTCACATTAAATTTAAAGATCACTGTAATCTTGTTGGCCATAAGCAAATTCCTGACCACGAAGACGGTAGCGATTGCGTCTCCTAATGCCACCACCGCCAGCAGGAGGTGGTGGTGGGGCTGCTGCAGGTGCGGCTGCTGGAGCAGGTGCAGGTGCAGGTGCAGGTGCAGGTGCTGGTGCTGGTGCCGGGGCTGGAGCTGGAGCTGCGGCTGGGGCAGCAGGGCCAGGAAGACCAATAGGACCCACAGGGCCAGCGGGACCTTCGGGACCACGTTCACCATCATAACCACGAGGACCTCTTAAGCCGGAGGTGCCAGTTGGACCTATGAGACCAGGCTGACCACTTCTACCACGTCTGCCGGTAGGGCCTCTAGCGCCCGATGTACCCAGCCTACCCTCAGCACCACGATCACCTACTTCTCCTTTAGGTCCGGGAAGACCAGTAAGTCCAGGAGGACCCGGCGGTCCGGGAGGACCTATTTGCCTGAATACTTGTCCAAGAATTAAAGCACAGCAACAAAAACCTTTGCAAATAAACAAACATAATATGAAATATTTAAAGTGATTTTTTTTTTAATTCTTAAAATCTTACTAAATATTGTAGCAACCGCAAACTTCATGTTTATTAAGAAAACTAACAGAAATTTTGCCTAAAGTCTCTAATATATACTAAATTCTTTTGCCTTAAATTCTAATAGTAATTCTGTTAGATCAATATCAATTGATCGTTAAAGTTATTTAATTGTTTTATCCAAATAAACAAAAAATTCTTGTGCAGAAACTATTATTTGAAACAACCTCTTTAGAGATAATGATCTTTGGGAGAAATTTGTTCTACTGCTAAGCAGAAGTTTACAGCTGTATAAAAAGGGTGAAAGACATGCAAAATAGTAATAGTTTGTTTTAAAAATTTACAATGAAAGCAGTAAGAAGTTCTGTAGCTATTTTGGGTAAGTTTTTGGAATTTTAGTAAAATAAGACTTATTTCTTTGTAATTAACTTAAATCTAATTTTTCTTTTAAGCTTTATTGTGTTTTGTATTCAGTGTGTCTGCAAAACGTTATAAGGGTGCAGGACAAAAACGTCTGCTGGGCCACCGTCAAACACCAGCTGCTGTTATATTGCCGCATGATCATTGTGTTTGTCAACCAGGACCACCTGGTCCGCCTGGACCTCCTGGCTTTTCTGGTGTGCAGGGTTTGAAAGGTGACAAAGGCCCCGAAGGCCTGCCAGGACGAACAGGCCCCATTGGTCCTCTAGGTCAAAGAGGTGCTTCGGGACGAACTGGTATTCCAGGACCCATAGGACCACCTGGTCGTCGCGGACGTCGGGGTTTCCCAGGTGAACGTGGTCCTGCTGGTCCACCAGGACCCGTTGGCCCTATTGGTCCTACAGGACCTCCTGGCATGGCCGCTGCTGCTGTTCGTTCTTTAGATGGAGGGCTAAGCATTAATTTACCTGATTATGATGAAAATGTTGATCCTGAAAGTGAGAATTTTGATGATGATGATGATGACGATGACTACGATGAAGATTATCGTAAAAAGAAATAAAAGTAACAAAATCGCTTTTAATAAAAAAAAAACTAAATAAATAATATAAAAACAATTATTCTTATGGCTAATTTTAAATCAAAACTCAATCTAAAACACTTTAAGCTTACTAAATTCAAAAGTTTTGCTTCTTTTTACAAAAAACCTGCGCTATTGCCAATCCACTTAAAATTTTCGATTTCCATCGTATACTTTTGTATATTTTTTGTTATTTCACCATATTGACATGCAACTTACAAGCACATCCTGTTAAGTAACAAGTGTTTTAAACGATTCATATCCTATTTGTAGTCTCATTCCACCTTTCGATAGATTCATTGACATGTCAGCTAAAAACAACATAGACACTTGTTACAACAACCTAAAGAAATACGTAATTCCCAAATAGAAAAAAAAACTATAAAAAATGTGACATAACAGTTTTGAACACGCGCCAGATTTTTTTTTGTATTTTTTTTAAGTTGCTGTTGCTTTTACGGTTATCATTTACTGTTTGTTGAATAGGCCAATAACCGGATTTTTTCGTTATTGTTGGCAATAATGTTGCTACAACAACTGGCGGACGATTAAGTCGTTTAAGGTTTGTGTGCAAAACATTTTTTAACAAGAATTTGTCAATTTGAAATATATGTTCGATTGTTAGAGTAATAAATGAAAAGTGGAGATAAAAGCATGATCTGACGTAACGATTCCTATTAAAATTTTTAGAATTTATCAAAAACTAGTTCTATATGAATATTTTTTTTGTCAAAATCGTAAAAGGTAGCTTATTTATCAAGTGGTGTCGATTTATTTCCTTTTAATGTTTGGAATTTGTTTTAATGTACTTTAGTTTCAAACAAATAAGATATAAAAAAACTACAACAAAGTTAAAGCAAAAATTCAACAAAAAAAATATGTTTAATTTTTGGTTCTGCCTAAAAGTTTTCATTTTACCATATTAAGATGCCAGATTTTAACTGTCTCTAAATCAGAAATTAAAATGCCAACTAATTAGCGTATAGATTTTATAAAAAAAAATTCAATGGCCCATAATCATAGTCATAAACAAAGTGTACTTTAAGAGCTGTAAAGTATACTTTTGAAAAAAGTATGCTCTTTGTATACTATAGACGAGTTAAAATATACTTTTAACGTAAAAGTCTGCTTTAAACTTAAATTTAAATTGCCACTTGCTCATATTTTGTTATTATTTGTATGAAAACATTTTACTCTTATATATGTGACCCATTTAAAGGTGGTTTAGTTTAAAACACACTTTATATTTGACTATAATAGCAAAATAGTTAATAAAAGGTTTTTACTTAAAAATCGTAATTTAAAAGAATCGACTTTAGTTTGTGACTATGATTATGGGCCAATTTGTTTAAATACTTATATGACTGTTAGGCTTAACAGATGAAGTCTAATGTTAATTTTGAAGGGTATTTAAAATTCGTCCTAATCATTGCAACATTTGGCGTCGGATATTTATACATTTTTTTATTGAGCACAGTCTATTAGGTATAAAGTTTTTTTTTTTTAAATTAATAAATAGATATAAATTTGTGTATGTGAACATGTTGTTGCGCGTGTGTTTGTTAATTTTC
Organism: Paykullia maculata; assembly: GCA_003055125.1. Lineage (NCBI taxonomy): Eukaryota > Metazoa > Arthropoda > Insecta > Diptera > Rhinophoridae > Paykullia > Paykullia maculata. The sequence goes on along the minus strand of NDXZ01029015.1, from coordinate 3,613 downwards.
AATCATCAACAGTTCATCAAGCGATAATACCCCTTTAATAAGGTGCCGATCAAAATTGATTAACTTTCATAAGCCTTTTCACAGTCAGGCTGACGTACACACACACAAGCCAGGCATACTTACACACATGCACATACATATGTTAACTCCTAAAAGCACACAACGTTTTAATTCAGGTATCTTATAACACATATAACGTTGTTTTACAATTATTGTTATTGCTGTTGTTTTTATTGTTATAAATGTTGTTGTAGTTGTTGTTATTGTTGGCCTTTGCTTTATACATACACAACGAATTAAATCAACGTGTTACAACTGCAGACAGACACAGTTATAGATAAATACAAGCACGACCAAAAAATTACGTGACAATTGTTGGATTACAGTAATTTTTTAAATTGTTCTACAATTAAATATTTATTTAAACAAAAAAGAAAAACTAAATGTGTGTCCAGGACATTGTAAAAGGGCAGTAAACGATTGATTCTATTTGGTTTGATTGCCGTTCTTTTAATGTCAAATATAAATTTTCATCGTTAACGTTTATCATAAAAGTAAAACGATTAAGTGGAATTGAGTGTTAAATAGACTAATAGTGTAAATGCAATTAAGGCATGAAGAGCAAACTGTGAATAATGTATTTAAAAATAATATAGGACTTTAATAACGCTGCAGCCCATTGCTGTACTAGCACAAGGCCGGCATTACATTTACGTTTTAACAAAATCAAAATTATAGACGAATATTGAGGAGTTGTAAAAATGTGTATATATAAACGTTTTTATTTGAGATATTAAATACAATAAAATTTATTATTTGCTTTAAAAGAGTAAATTGATATTGTACTTGATTGTAGCACTTTTACCTTAATACTATTATTGTTTGAAATATGATTGTTTATTCCTTGTATAAAATCACATAGCAAATTCTAATTTCTGATTCTCTCTTTAACGCAGAACTATATTGACTACTGTGTAGTTAGTAATAAGACTCTTTGAGTTCAATAACTTTAATTTCTTTCTACAATTTTTCTTAATATAAAAAAGTTTTTTTAACTCTTTTTTTAACACAAACTGTTGCTTGCTGGTATTAATTGATGATGTGGCTACAGCTGTTGCTGGTCCTGTTCCGAGTGCTGTAGTTGTTGGTGTGGTTGGTGCTGCCATTGGTGTCGACGTTTGGTTACGGACTGCAAAGTATTGCCAATGTTAAATTGCGTAAATGTGTTAATAGACAAGTCATTAAGAACTGCTTAAAACCACAGCAGAAATAGCAACAAAAGCAACAGCAGCATTAATATGCTTGTTCTTAGACAAAGTTTGTAATAAACCCGTGAAAACATAGCAGAAACCTATTAAAGAAATTTGTGTGTGTGTATGGGTTTACATACACAAAATATTGTATCCTACCTACAGTTCTGAGAAATGACCTGAGTTTGTTTAAAATTTTAAACTATATAGAACAGTTTTTAACAAACCTTACAACACTTACGGCTATATGTGTAATGAAAAATTGGCATGGAGTGTTTTGTGTTGATTTTTTGTATGTTTTGTTATTGTTGCAATAACACTCCACTTAAAGCAATTACTTGTATTATAAAAACAGCACATTAATTTCAAGTCACAAAGTTAAATTCCGCTCAAAATTGGAATAAGCTTTGCGTGTTAAAAATTTAAAGTCGAGCCTTTAAGTAACTTTTTATTGGGTTACATTACCTCCTTAAAGCTAGGGGAAAATTACGGCATTCGACATCGATCGAACTTCATGCAAACTTGCGAGTTTTTTTTTGCTCTTGGTATATAAGTTCTAATAAAAATTCTATCATTTTCCATCGCTATCAAATACTGTTATTTGCTCCTGGTTTAATTTAAAGCCTAGTTTATTTTTAAACATAGGTAACATGATACAATTAATACGGTATCCCTACAACGCCAGTTGATTTTTTTTTTGATATCGTATTGTCAAACTTCGTACAAAAAAAAAAAGAATTTTCTTTCTCTTCTTAACATCGTAAATGTCAAACTTAAATAAATAAAAATAATCCTCTCCAATCTGAGGCTACCTGATTAATTGTATTATGATAGGTAATATCAAAAAAATTAATCACAGGTTTTTATATTAAAGTTGTATTTGAAAATATATGCATCTAATGTATAACTTTCATAACAGGCCTTAATTGCAAACAATGATTTTAAAGAAAATTATAAAAAGAAATTCTGTATTCCATAATTAATTAACAAGAACTGCCTGGCTGCGGAAGCAATTTTAATGTGTATGTATCGGCTATGCTTTACTATGTTCGAAAGGTTTTCGCATTTAAACTACATTTAAGCTTTTAATGAATTGCCGCGTATTAAGTGCCGGTGCTGGTCGATAGAGTTTTACTTTTCAAAGGTTTTTAGTTTTTACTTAAACTTTTGCACGCCAAAAATAATACATTTTATATATACAAACACACAACTCATTAGACGCACCATTGAGTATGGATGGTAATGATAATAAATACTTTGTAAAGTAGAAAATTTAAACACTTGAAAAGTTATTAAGAACTTGATTGACTAAATTAAGTGATGGGAATCAAATGAAAATTTAGTATATAAAATGCCTACTTGGCGGGGTTAAAAAAAAATATATATTTTCGTAGGAGAACATTATTTTTTTATTACGATTTTGCTGCATAAAACATAAATGATTTTTTTCAGAAAAACATTAAAGAACAATTAATTGATGAAAAATATTTGTTATAGGTAAATATATTAGTTTTGGCATGTTGTTAACAAAATAAATAAATTTTACATTTAAATTTAATTTAAATAAAATTAGTAATTAAAATAAATGTTAACACAAAATATTAAAAAACAAAGATTTAACCCATATAAGTGACTTTTGCTGCATATACTATTTAGGGTCATTATTATAACTTGCCTATAAGGTGTGTGATAACTAAAGGTTACTTAAGCTAAAGTAAACAATAAAGTTTCGTTTCATCATTACAACTTCCAGTTTACAATATATTATAAAATTTTTTACGGTTTGTTGTTAAATTTCAAGCTGCCTATATGCTGCATTTTACTGGTTGCTTAAACCAGATCATCAGTAGATTTTGAAAATAAATTTTAACAACAAACCATAAAGAAATTTAAGCAATAATGTCAATATGACATATAAATATTTTCTTGCTATATTATAAAGTTTTCAAATTATGGCAATATTGGTTTTTGTTTACCACAGATCACAACCTTTTACACACAAAATGGCAGGTTTGAATAGTTGAAAAAGAAGAAGCGGCACCTTTCTTTAGTACAGAAAAACTTAATTTAACAAACCTTACGTTAAAAGTAAAAGGTAAAAAGAACTTCCCTTTAGTTTATCGTTCACTTTTAAATAAAAGTGTGGCTATTTTTTTTTTGCTTATATCTCGTTAATAGTCGGATTTTGGTGATTTTCAATAGCAAACATCTCAAGAAAATTTCTGATCGTTTGATATCAATAACGTGTCCGTACGACATCGTGGGGAATGTTGATTTCAACAGATGGACAGACGAACATGGCTAAATCGACTTTCCTGTCTATAAGAATTCAGAATATATATACTTTATGGGGTCGCAAATGA
>NDXZ01029006.1:0-12589 GCA_003055125.1 Paykullia maculata | reverse complement strand
ACCAAATCCGACCATTGAAGTCGTAAAATAGTCGGACTGTGTTGCTTGGGAAGGATATACATTTTATAACTAGATTCGTGATGATCGATCAAATTCAGCTTATGAAGACTGATATTAAATATTTGTCATGAAGCTAATCTGTAATACAGTTTTTCGACTTGTTCCATAGATTGTAGAATCGAAAGTTATTGTGAAGTTATGGCATACGCGATTTAAGCTCGTAACCAAAAGTGGACAATTTCAAATAATTAAAAGAAAAGATACGTCAAGAATGGAAAGTCAGCAAGCCAATATCAAAAATTGTATTTTAAAAGATCTAATTTTTTTTGGGGTTGCAGCATTTAATTTTTTATTGTTATTTAAGCAAAATTTTTTACCTCTACGTTTATGTAGATATTAAAGGGTTTTTGCCAGTTTAAAAACTATTAAATGTGTAAAAAAGCCATAAAATACATTTTTGTTGTTTAAAAATTGGTTTTTTTTAATTAAACTTTTGTTTGCTTCTCCTTTGCAAGTTTTCTAAATTTTAAAGATAGGCCTTTTCTAAGTCTGGCTAACGATGTTAATGTTTTAACAAAATAATCAGTTTTGGTTTTCTTAAAACAACAAAAATATGTATACACCTCGATTCTAAATAAAAATTCCCCTTTTCGCCTATTATGAATAAAAAATTTCCTCGCTAAACGTTTTTATTCCATTTTTATCAAGGGGGAAAAAATTCAATGAGAAAAGAAGTAGGCATCTCAATGCATTTGAATTTTGTTTTTTCCATAAAAATTTAAAATAATTTAAATAAATAAAAAAAAGCATTTTATTGTTCTTGTAGGTCAAAAACAACAAATAAAGCCCAAATTCAGCATTTAATAACTTTAATGGAAACCAACAAAGACATTGCTTGTGGTTTCCATAATGGTAGCAAAGAAGTACTTGCACGGTTTTGGAGGAACGCTGAAACTGAGCTTAACTCCATGGGCCCTCCAATTAAGTGTGTTGCTGAGTGGAAAAAGGTTTGTTAAAATTCTGAAAAATAATTAATGAACGACACTAACATTTTTACAATTATAAACATACATAGGTGTGGGCAGATTAAAAAAAAATATGTTCGGCAAAAGACTGCACAAAATTTAAAAAACAATAAGTCCACTGGAGGTGGCCCAAACAAGAAGCAGAAGTTTTCACCTACAGAAGATGCAACATACAATAAATATAGGAATGAAATCTTCTATTGAGGATGTGCCAATGCAGCGTTTTGGCCCTACCGACACACCTACCGTAGAAGAAATTCTAAATTCCCTGCAAATTATGAATTATTCGTTAGATGTAGCAGAGGAGAGAGAAGAAGAAAATGAAAATACGCCGTCTGCTACTGTGGATACACCAATAAAAAAAATCTAACAAACAAGAGTAACCCCATAAAAGTTCATATGACGCACTGCAGGCCGAACTTGTTAATCAAAAAGAACTTTTGGAAACAATAAAATAAAAACAAATAAAAATCTTGTTTAATTTGTTGTTAATCTATTTTATTGAAATAAACAAATCTTGTTTTCACACAAAAAAAAAAATGAAAATTTAAATTTCAATAAACAAAACAGCTGACTTCGAAATTCAATGATTGGAGGAATTTATTCTCGAGAAACATTTTTTCCGTGAGAAATAAATTCCTGGCGAATATTCGTGATTGGGCTGATAATTTTTCAACAGCATTTGCATACATATTTAAATATGAGTTATAAAAAACCCACTAACGCATTTTCCTTTGCTCTACACGCGTAGACAAAATGTGGTTAAGAAATGCAAAAGAAAATAAATGGATTCAAAAGACATGGAGTTCAAGTAAAAACATGGATTCTGCTCCTTCTATAGACGGATGCAATCTTTTGTAAAAAAATTTAGTTATTTTTTTATTTCGCTAATTTTAGAACAGAAAAAATTATATCCTCCGTATATTCTCTAAGATGTTCTCTTAACCTTCTAATATGTAATATATAAAGAAATTTCCAACTTTCTAGGGTGAAGCTAAGTCCATTAATCCTTGTTTTAATATTAGAAGGAACTGTGCATATAACACAACCAAACTTCAAGGACTTCACTATTAAAAAAAAACTACTTTAAATTAAAGTAGTTCAAAAATAGACCAAAATGATAAAGAGCTCATCTAATAGAATCCACCTCTAATTGTTTGCAGGTTTTCAATTTGTTTTTTTGTTCTTATTAAATCATCTCGATTAAAAAATAACAATATTTCAATATTAACTTACAATATTACATCTTTGTACACCCTCTTCATGGATTTGCCCAATTTAACTTAAGGGGTTTTGTTGGTTTAAAATTTCCTCTGTATCTTTTTGGAAACGGTGTATAAATTGTTTTTTTTTTCTTTAATGTTGTGTAACCATTAAGGAAATCATAAAGTATGTTCGGTCATAATCAAAATTATTATTAACCATATTAATTTAAGCCATAAACGGCTAGAAATCTACTTGCGCATATGCCAGTAACGTAACGTGTCATGTGCTCTATGTGCGAGTGGAGTGGAGGACACAAACATTTTGATGCATTTACCTCAATACATTTGATGCATGATAAATAGTCAATCAATGCGTACAATGAGAATATGAAAATATGTACTTACGTATCAGTAGTTTGTAAGTAAAAAAAAATGTTTGCCTGTCCGTCCGTCTGACGTTATTTTTGTGCGGCTGTGTGTGATAAAAGAAATGACACAACGGAAACCTCTTTATATTATTATTATTATTTAAGCTGACAACGACATGTAGGAGAAATAAACAAGTAAGTAAATTTTCAGTGCTAGTGGTTCACAAGACCCACAAACTGCACAAACAGGGACAGACACCTAAACATCCACTGTTAAAGAAGTTGGTTTTTGAAAATGAACCCAACACCACCACCGCCACCATCACTAATAAACTACCAGAAACGACTATGTAGAAGACAAAGATAACAATGTGCCTTTTAGTTGAGCGTTCGAAACATTGATTCAAGATGTGCTAACAATTCCTAATGCGTTAAGTCAAGTTATATTTATTAATTTACGTGTTAATATAAATAAACTCATACTTATCGTAAACTTTTCTTTATACATATACATATACATACATACAACATACATATAAATTATGTATTATTTTAGTTGTTGCTGCTTCAGCCGCTGTTATTATGTTTGTTGTGTTTGTATGTTTTTTTTTGTGGTAATAACGAGAGGCAAAAAGAAAACAAAAATATTTACATAGGCCTAAAAATTAACTTAACACAAGACAACACATGGATTGTATACAATCAGCAACACATCACACTTTGTACAACAGGGGTTCTCACAAGCTTCTACATCACGGCCCCCTCAGGATATCGCAACACGAGTGCGAGCCACCTAAATTCTAAATTGAGAAAAACAACTTTTGGATTCTAATTTATAACATGAAAAGCATTTTTGGGCTTTTAAAAGTCTTAAACCGATTACGGTAGGAAATCTAAAAAAAAAACAAAATGTATCTTTGACATACATACATACATATATTAACAATTTAAACTTTATATTTTAAACTCTTATTACTCATAGCCATAGAGAATTTTTAAATTTATTAGGGGTCTATTAAAAAAATGTTTAAACCTTTAATAAAATTAAAAAAATTGTTTATTAAAGTTGGCCGTTAAGCTTTAAAAATCAAAACAAAAATATTTTTATTCTAGTTTCATTTTAAAAGGTTTCTTTATAATAAAAATTAAATTCAAGTTTTAAAATTATTTAAAAATACTTTAAATTTTTAACAATTTCCTTTGAGTTACTGACAACCTTTCTTACTTGGTTTTATGAACATTTTTTGCTTCTTCACTCAAAGAAAACCCTTCGTTCAGACAATGAATTTCTACATTGCATCAATGAAATTGTCATTGAAAGTCAGCTTGTGAAGACCTTAATAGCATTAATAAAGAATGTTTCATTACATTTATGAACTAAGTATGTGAGACTATGTCATTAATGCAATTAAACCAGTCATTGACCCAATGAAGCCGATTTATTGGTTTAATAAAACAGTTTCATTAAATAGTTGAAACTCTTTTTTTAATTAAATGTAATTTTTTCATTTGTTTATCGACATTGTTAGGACAAATTATATAATTATTTTATATTTAAAACTTTGTTGTTAGCTTTAGCTGTTTATATGCTGCATTTCACTGGTGTTTATGCCAAATCATCAAACTACTTCTTGAAAAAATTCAAAAATATTGTATGTTTAAGTAGGAATTTAAAAACAAATCGAATGAGAATTCTAACAAGTCTAAAAAGACGTTTAGACAGTTTTTCAAAAAACCAACAAACAATTATTTTTTCATTAATGTTTTTCTGTTTTCCCAAAGACATCTAGTTAGCCTTGGATTTACTAATATTTTTCCTTAAATTTATTTAATGAAACGATTTTCATTAATACAATGAACTACGGGAATCTTATGAAAAGCTGAAATTAGAAACTTCATGTAATCAGTGTATTTTTTTATTATATTAATGTAAATTTTCATTAAAATAACGCAGAATATTTAATAAAACCGTTTCATTGTTTCAATGAATGTTTCTTCTATCAGTGTTAGGTTCTGTTTGAGAACCCTTCTGGTACAATGTAGCGAATATGCATCGAAAGCATACATTAATGCAAGTAACCATTCAATAAAAGTTATACATATAAAATTAGATACAGTCATTACCAGTATTTAAGTATTCTGGCATAAGTTTCTATTTGTTTTAAAAAGCGCAATGTTTAAAATGTTTTCCTTCTTTTAAGCACAACAGTTGTGCTTTTAATGTTTAGAATAAATGTTGTAAAAGTCATATGTCTTTTTGTTATATTAAATGGTAGTAAATTGTATGTATTTACACTTTCTTAAACTTTATAGTTGCAAAACAATTATTTGGTTTTAACTTTGTAACATATTTGGGATCCTAAAGTAATCATAGAACTGTGGCGAAGTTCGTAAGGGCACAAAAACACAGTTGGGCAGGTCACATAGTTAGAATGTCTGAGTCTAAAGCACAGAAGAGAATATAAAACGCGATGCCATACACAACAAGAGCAAGAGAAAAATCTAGAACTCGATGGGAAACCTAAAACTCCTCAATGGAGTTAAAGAAGATTGTAGGAAGATTAACATCACTAATTGGAAACAAACGGCGCAAAATAGAGGTGACTAGAGGGAAATTGTTAACAAGGATAAGGCCCACGCTGGGCTGTAACACCAAAAGATGATGATGATGATGAACGTAATCATAAGTCGATTGGGGCTATGTCCGTACATTCGATCATCTGTTGAAAACAAAATGGTGTTCGAGAGAAAGAATCAAACTAAAAAGTAAAAAAAAATTGTTGTCTAAGAAAATACATTAGGGATGATTCATTTTGATACCGAAACTTTGTACGACCAATAGATAAATGAAGGCAATTGATTAGGCCACTAAGACTTACACCTCTTATACTGTGTATTGCACTACCACAAAAAAACTGACAGTTTTGAGGAACGTAATTGCTTATAAATTATATGTATAACGGGAAACTTTCTAAGAAAGAACGAACTAACGGCTTATTGTACTTTTTTAATGCATTTTCTAAGGATCGGTGCTCTGCTTTGGCATATCAAATTTCAAGTGCAGGGCTTATGATAATATCGCTGACTGTGCGTGTTGATGGAATGATGGACTAAACTAACGAAATGCTTAAAAATACGTAAAAATAATGTTTTTACCCTCTGAAATTAAATAGGCTTTTGTAAACGCACAAGCATTTGGGATTATTTTATCGACGTAACAGTAAATTTCACTAATTGGGCATATTTCTCGCAACTTGCCTTGTAGCCCATACAAATTTTGTTCTACCAGGTAAGAGAATACGAACGTGGCTGTTCCATGCAAAAGTAAATGAATGAAAAATGAAGTGAAAAAACGAATGGAAAATTTCTATCCTCTGAATTAATTATTTAAATATTTAATGAGGTTGCGTTAAAAAAAAAATTTTTTTTTTTAAGTATTTTCACTGATGCCAAAAGTAACAAATTTTAACAGAAGTACAGAGGATACAGACTTGTCAAAACGGAGTCATAAGACTCCACTTGACAGTTTGCGAGCGTAGCAAACTATCACGTAAACCAACCAACAGAGGATGTTTATTAAATTCTTTACCAGATAAAGTGGACGCAGTGCACTGAACTGCCACCAAAATTGTTTAATTCTAGGTTCCACAGGGACAAAACATATGGACCCTGTTTTCTGCATTTTCTTACCTAACAAGAGGTTGAAGGCCATTTATGAATTTAGAAGGTCTGTTGTCGATAATGCAAGCACATACGTACATCATTACAGAATTTGTTATATTGATGTTAATATGACCTAAAAAATTGTAAGGGTTCTTGAAAATACTGAAAAAAAAATACTTATAGGTTGATTTAATTTGAAATTTTTATCTTTCATTGTGCATATTTTATTATATATATATTTTAAATATATCCTTGGGCCTTTAAGCTAAAAAATATTGTCTTTTGACAAAATATGGTCTCAACGCAGTAATGAGTCTTGAACTTATTAACGTTTAACATAAATGGGCCTAATTTTAGCTGAATCAAATTAATATTCATAATACTTAGTTTTATAAATCCACATAAACAATCCACAATCACATTTATATCACATTGATACCACTTCCCTGTTACACCGTTCATTTCGCATTAAGTCATAAATGATAAAAACCCAGCATTTACTAAGTACAAGGATAAGCACGACAGCAAATATTATTATGCGAAAACGCACTTATCATTAAAGACATACATATAACTCATCGTATTTTCATATGGTTATGAACACGAAATGTCTTTTTAAGTATATGGGACAGTGAGTAGTGGTGCTTTATTCATATGCTCTGGTAGTAACGAAAGAATCTCAGCTTAAACGAAAGACACATCAAACTAAAGGAACAATAATTTTAGCCAAAAATAAATGTAAAAAACAGTATAAAATATATGTGTTAATGATGGTGGAAAAGCTTATAGCTTTAGTAAAGAAATCAAAAAAATCTTTAACAGTTACAAAAACAAAAAGTTAATAATCATTGTAATAAAAACAAAAACTAAAAAAGAAATAAGAAAATAATAGAAAAAATACTAAAACTAAACAAGTTGATATTCATTTCAGGTTTATTTTCATTTTATTTATTTGTTGTTGCTGTTGTTTTTGCTAAAGTTATATGTGCCAATTGTTGCTTAAACTAAGGCGCCATCTTCTTTGCGGTTCTTTCTTTAGGTTTAAGCACCAAATTGTATTTCTCACCATTTGACTACAGACAAACATGTGTAGGATTGCACTGTAAGAAATTTGTTTCTGTTCCTTTTATTAAGAAGACTTTAACTTTAATAGAAGGAGAATGACCACCACTTGACTCTTAGCGAAATAATGAATGAAGAGAGAAAATCGCCGTTTGACGAAATATATTTTTTATGTGATATAATTTCCCGGACAAAAATGCCCTGGCTTTGACCAGTAGTGGTCATAAAATTAAAACATTTTTGCAATCTCATGCAAATTTAAATTTTTAATATCTCTTTTGTAATTCTAACGGTACTTTTTCTCAACAATTTTCTGCTTTTTGTCTTGTGCACCCAATTCCTTAGTTATTTCTCGTTATCATTGATTTTTTTTTATAAAAAAATCCGTTATTTTACGACAATACGTTTCGCGAAGTGGACACATAATGAAAACATTTTTGGTTGTGCTGTTATAATAATTTATAACATGGGTAAAGAACCAAGTAGTTCAGAATAAGAGAAAACTGATTAAAAAAAATTTAAATCCCCGGTAAACCCGTAATACAAATTTCTGTCTTGCTTGGTTGCTCCAGAGGAAAAGTATAAAATGCTATTAAGCATTTAAAAACATTGGGACAACAAAACAATATTCCAAGGGTTCCTTAAAAGTGAAAAATAAAAAATAAAAATAAAAAGGGAAGACCAAATTATGGAAAGAATCTTCCAAACTCATCCAGTTAAAAGCTCCAGATAAATAAAGTGCAGTCATCACATGGAATTGAAGTTTCACCAAAAACAGTCAGATGAGAGCTTAATGAAGTTTCTCTTCGTGGGGTGCATCGCACAACAAAGGCCTTTTGTTTCAAAAAAAATTATAAAATCCAGGCTGGAGTTTGCTGAAGAAAATCTAAAAAAGCCGATAAGTTTTTTGAAAAAACGTGGTTTGAAGTGATGAATCAAAGTTTTGCCAACGGGTATCTGATAAAAAAAACGGTGTTATGGCGTCCTATTAATCAGCAACATCATCCAAAATACACCATTAAAACAGATAAACACGGCAGTGGAAATGTAATGGTGTGAGGTGCGTTTTCTTGGCATGGAATTGGGCCAATAGCCAAAATTACATCATAAATGGACACGCATTTATACAAAAATTAAATAGAAAATAAAATGATTACATTCGATGAAGAGGATTTGATGGAGTTTTATGCACGAAAATGATCCAAAGCACACTTCACAACTTATGAAGCTTTGTTTAGAGTAGCAAAATGTAAATGTTCTCAAATGGCTAGCTTAGTCCCCTGATCTCAATCCGATTGAGAATTTGTGGAATGAAGATGAAAAAGTTTGGAAGGAAAAAATTTAAAAGAATTATGGAAAAAATTGCGGCGGCTTAGAAAGCAATACTCAATTCAATTTTTAGGCACTTAGTTGAAAATATGCCCAGTAGATACTCAGTTTGATAAACAATAAGGACTATTCAAAAAATATTAAAAAAAATTCAAAATTATTAAATATAAATTAAATAGTTCTTTGAATTATTAAAACAGTAGGAAATGTTTTATTTATTTCTCCAACCCCATTAACATTTTTCTTGAATTTTTTTTTGTTTCAGACATTTATGCTACCGTTTTGAGGGGTACATATAAAAGCTTTCACACTTAGGTTTAAGACAAGAAAGAAATAATTTTGTTATCTTTTTAAATAAAGAAAATAAATCAAAAAAGTTAAGATTCTAATGAATGTTTTAAATATATGACCACCACTGTATGTATAAAAAACATAGAAAGTTCATCGGAATGATAATAAATGTTTTAAGGATTAGTTAAAGGTTGAGATAAGAAAGCAGATTCTAGGTCAAAACTTATTTAAAACTTTAAATTGATTTTGGTTGATTGACATGGCAGTTGCTTATATGAAAGCCGTGCAGAAGAATTAACAAAAAATGTTCAAGGAAAAGTAAAGCGGTAATCCTGTCCTAATTTCAGCCTTACCCACCTACTGCCCTTTTAGGGATTGGATGTTCCCTGCTTACACAATCTAGTCTCTGACTTACGATCCTTATATCCGCATGGCACAACTTACCGGTCAGTTGTTTTAGATTACCATGGGGATTTGCAAAAAAAAAAACCCCGGAAAGAATTGTTATTTTCTTTCCACAATTTTCGAACAAATATAAGTAATTGATAAAAGATAGACGAAATATTTCCAAATGCTTGCCATTTCCATTTTTTTTAAGCAATATACATAAATAATTAATTAAAGTTTTAGGAATCCAACAAGACCACAAATAATATCGCTAAGATCATCTACAGTCAGCCTCTACAGCTTTGATATCAAATTGTTTCTAAAAGCAATAACATAAATCAAGAATCCTGTAAGCAACTCTCCAGCAAAACATTTTGCTTCCTCGCAAGCAGTTTTGTAAGGCAGAGTGCAGTTGTGCACCGCTTCCACTTCTATGAAAGATAACATGATTTTGGTATGAGATTCCTTGCGTAGAGGCTCTGCTTTAGAGCTCCTTAATGATCTTTTTGAAGAAACTGCTGAATATATTAATATTGCACATCACTTTTGTAAGGTAATAGTTTCAAAAGCAGTAGTTATGTATTAGTCACATTTACTGCTTCCAAATTAAGATTTTTTTTGCTGGGTAGTAGTCGCCAAACTACTTCTCTCGACTACTTCTACTTTCTCGCCAAACTACTTTCGACTTTTCACTCTTTCGAATGCTTTAGGTCCCAAAATCAGTTAATACTATAGAGTTGTTGATGTTTATGCATTTGAGTGTTTTATTTTTATGCTTTTCTATGTCTAAGAATGTTGTTGCCTAAGCTTTAACAACCTCCTTAAGGTTCTATCCATTTTATGAAGACCAGTTTTCGTTGACCATTCTTTAAGTGACTTTTTGAAATTCTTAAATAAATAATATTCAATGTAAACATAATAAAACCTGCATTTAATTCAACATTTCTTATTATTTTATAAAACAAAAACAATCCTTTAGAGAATAAATATTATGCCTAAAGAATACAACAGAGAAGTAATTAAAAATCTGTTAAATAAATTTACAAAAATACCATATTAATCATTATCTCTTCAAGCCGCAAACACTCATAATTCATAGATAATTTATTTTAGCATCAACAAAAATTATTATTAATTTATCCTGAGGACCATAAAATTATTATCTGTATGTGCAAGCAAACACATACATACATATATACAGCTACATTAATGTGTACGTATTATTATTAGTTAAACATGTGTATAAGTGTGTTTATGCATTAATTTCATTGTACATATCTATCATATAAATAAACTTTTATTTTACTGTGTATTTTAACAGTGTTCGTATTGTGTGAATATGTCTGCTATTAACCAAAATAAAAGTTATAATTTTTGGTTTTCTTTCTTCAATTTTTTTTTCTTAGACTCTCTAGGGCAGTCGTTAGGCCACGACTCTGGTGACCTACGGTTCCGAACTGGTAATTTTAACGGCTATTGGGAAGTTTTTGAAAATTTGCTTTATCCAACTACAGTATGGATTACTTAACGCTAGTAAAGTTAGTTATCACTTTTGCTGCTGGCAAAGTAAAAGCTGCAGGGACGTCTCCACGTATGAAGGACTTAATGTAAGAGTAACTACGTGTGATATTTATTATTGTTGTAGTTATTTCTATAATATTTCTTTTGTTTTCTCTTCTTGTTGTTTTATGTTTTGTGTTCATCCAGGATACGTTGCAGAATGTTAATAACTTTAATTTCATTGTATTCACACACACACACACACGTTAAATTAAAAAATGTTTTCGCTGACAAAGCAAAGCTACTAACTACTGCAACACTCAACTGTGACAACAACAGCAACCATAAGACTATTGTCCATGCCGTATTAATAGCTGGACATTATTATACTACAAAACATTATTTCAAACAAAAAAAAAACAAAAAAAATTTGCACACTGACGAAAACGCGATTACAGACTGACCCATGTGTAGGTGTGTTCAAACGGATGTATGGAAAACCTTGTTTTAATCCTTTTAATCATTTTTCTAGCTGAAAAACAGCAACCGGCAGCACTGGGTCGGAAATTTAATGCTACTTAATGGTGTTTTATTTTCAATTATTAGATTTTAGACATTTAAACTAAATGAACGTTGGCTATTGTGAAGCTGTAATGACATGTCATAGTCCCAAGCAGGAAACAAGTTACTAAATTAACATCCCAGCATATATTTGCATTAATGAATATTAAAATATAAAAATTATATTGAAAACTGATTATATTGCTAAAGCTCAACATTACTGTCATTAGTTAACTATTGGCAATGGTAAAGCCAATGATATTTTATTCACAGTTTTTAGGTCGAAATCCACATTCACATTTAGTCAACTATTTTTAAACTAAAATTAAAAATATTGTTTAATTTTTACGGGCTTTTGGTGCTCTAACTAGCGGAAAACTAAAAGCTGTGAACAAAATATCATTGGCTAAGCCATTGCCATTAGTTAAATAACATGACAGTGAATCTGGGCATTAGTTTGCCCAAAAGTTATCATTTTAGTCTGTTAGACGATGATAATAGCTAATGTCTGTTTAGTTGATTGTAAGGACTTTTTAGAGATGCAAAGTCAAAGGTAGAAAGAGAATTAACACTAAAGTATTGTCACTGATACAAGTAGTACTTGAAAGACGGATAAGTGATGAGTTGCTGCTAACCAGAAGAAGTAATTTTTTGTTTAACTACAACTAGGTTGTTGTCCAGCAACATTTAAAGTAGAAAGCAGCAAAGAAAAGTATTCTGTTGTTCTATTTGTTAAAATGATAAACTTAGTCAGCTTATGATTATATTATTTCGTGCTATTTTTAATGGCAGAGGACAAAAGTGTGATTAAAATTAGAACAGATCGAGAGCGTTGGTTTTGGCAATGACGTGCATGCGCACGACTTCATTTATTTTTATGCATTTATTGAGCGCCATCTTGTATTGTGTATGTAAAGTATGTAAAGTTTTTTTTACTACTATTAGTATAACGCAAAAACGGGGCGCTACGATAAATATTAGAATCGAGTAAAACCACAAATAATAAGAAACTAATGTTTTCACTTAGTAGCCGCTTACATACGAATGACATTTCATACTTAATGGTTATTTAATTAATTATTAATCAATGAGTTCTATAGCAGAATGAATTATATATGCAGAGACTTGTAGCTTCATTTTACAAATTTTTCTTATAAAATTTTTTAAGTTTTTAAGCCCACTTTTAAGACTTTAATAA
>NDXZ01028994.1:0-10197 GCA_003055125.1 Paykullia maculata | reverse complement strand
AAAAACTACAGTATGTAACATAAACCACTTTTTACAATTTTTACTAAATACCAAAGAGTTCAACGAAAATGTCACGTTTTAGGTAAATTTATATAAAAAATAATAAATTAAATTGTTAAGCGAATTTAAAGGCAATTATAATTAAAAAAGAATTAGGAAACAATTATAGAAAATTAGTCTAATTTTAATGCTCATACAAAAAACAAAATTCCTTTCATTTAATTGAATTTCTGCCGAGTGTTTCTGTTTCGTAACTAAGAACTTTGAATTAGCAATACCTTTTTTTGTGGCTGTCAATTTGACAGTTCTCGGCTAAAGTAAAGAAAGGCAAAGTGTTGAGATATGGGTATTTTATATTCAATACTTACAAATAGTTACATTATATTTTTAGGGTTTTATTTTAAAAATATATTTATTGAAATATTAACGACAATAAAACATGGTTTTTGAAAACAACTTTACACAAAAACACATTTCAACCAAATAAAAAAGTTTACGCCAAGGTACGACATTAAATTATTTTATCTGCTAAAAATTGAAGTTAAATATCGACGCCAATAAAATCAGAAACAATAGAGAGCGTTTAGAAACATACATTCGTTACGTTATTTCCAAAATCTAGACTGATTTTAAACAGAGTGTTGAAAATTTCAACCCTCGGCATATGACGGAAATCGTATTTATATTATTACTCTTCAACTTGATTGAAAAAAATATTTTTTAATTCCTGTTTTATGAAATAAAAATTGGAAAAAAAGGTCAAATCGAGTTACAGAGTAAACCACAAAAAATATGTTTTAAAAAACTCAGGGGGTAGGTATTAATTACGGCATTCGATATTGATCAAATGTAAAAAATTCGAATTGGAATTCCTATATCAAATCCAAAGAAAATCCGCGCGTTTAAATAAAATTTCAATCGATATCGAATGCCGTAATTTGTCCCCAGTTTTACGAATATTATTAATTTCAAATAGATTATTTTTCAATTTAAAATAAAGTGTATTTTTTTTGGTTAAGAAAGTCATGTTTCTTAATTATCTTCACTTATTCTTCAAGGTTTGAAGTTTTGGGAAATATTATAAATTATTCCTAATTTATTTGTATGATTTAGTAGCAGCTTTTATTGCCTATAACTTCAACTTTAATATACTGAATAATGAAATAATTTTTGGTTAGATCCTCGTACTTGCTTATAAAATCTAAGTTAGACTGTTTGGGTACATGCGACTTTTTATTGCTTTTATTGCTGTTTTAATCTAATCAAATTCGTGTGTTAGTAATATTTAAGGAATGTTTTATTTTTGGTTAAAAATTTCTTATCATTTCAAAGTAAAATATTGTTAATTGTATTAAAACAGTATTTTTAACAAAAATTGATTTTGAACATAACATATGTTCGAAACTATTTAATAACAAATGTTTTTTTAGATGTATATACAACATTAGAAAAAAAGTATACAACAAAACGTTGATGAGCTAATCTTTATAATTCAAGTCAGTTTTGTTACAATTCACATTAAACTTCAATTGAAACTGAACTGGTAGTATTAATTAAAAAGTCATTAAATAAAATGTTTTCTTTGTAACCTTAAATGTACATTTTATTTTACTCACATTAAAGATAATTTAATTTTTTTTGTTACAGTAAAGATAATTGTAATAAAAATTGAAATAATTTCGATTTTTTGTAAAAAAAATAAATATTTTTACATAAAATAATCACATTTTTTCTAAGAAATAATTAATTAATGTTTAAAACAATATTTTCAAAATCACGTTTTGATTTTTAAAATACAGTTTTACCTAAATCATACATACAACAACATATCGCACACCCAGTTCAAAAGTGAAACAACTCAAAATTTTAAATTTTTCAGAAATCGAAATAAACTGTTTTTGACGTAAATAAAAATACCTAGTTAAAAACAAAAACGTTGGACCATTAAATTCGAATTAAAACTATTTAACACTCAGCGTAGGGATCTATTACCATTATATTATCTGACACAACTAAAAATAAGTCACTTTTATGAATTGCAACTTTATACCAATTGAAACATAAAGAAAGACATAACTGTTTTTTAGCAACAGTTAACAACAACAACAAAATACACTGATGTTTTTCTTATAGATAAACAAGTGTATTGTGCATAGTTTAAGCATATAAACTCGAAAAATGAAAATTTTGAGTTGTCACTTTTGAACTGGGTGTGCGATATGTACAAACCTACATACATATTATTAAGTTCTGTGTTCAAAAAAATTTTTTTTTTAATTTCCATATTTGCCTTAGTTTTAATTTTCTTTTCCAACTATTGTATTTATGCTTAATATCGGATTACTTACTACCAGGTATATTAGAGGAAAATCAAGTATTTATTGACTTCTTATTATTGTTGTTGTAATTAATATTTAATCACTTGAGGCTGTTTAAATATATCTCTCGATTAAAAAACCATTTAAGTAAAAGTTTATATTATAAACAATTGAACCCTAAAAATAAACTAAGTAAAATACCTATAAAATAAACAACAAAACAAAAGAATTCGATTCAGTTAGTACATATGTATGTACATACATACCTACATTCGTTTGTATATTTAAACGTTAAATTACAACAAAATAGAAAAAAGTGCAACTGAATTAACACGAAGGGGCGTTTGCGCATTCATACGATAGGAATGTTTATTGTGTTTAAATTTTCATACACACTCGCGCTGCCATACTGTTGCACACACACATAGATTAATACATCTAAAAGCCCTGCCACCAAATAGAAGTTTAATTTTGAATTTAAATGTCTAAATAATCACTATTTTCTATCTACTACATATATACCTATATGTATGTAGCTATTTTTTAGCAATAAGTTTTAGATTTTTAGAGAACAAAACAATTATAAAGTTTAATGCATTTCTATGCACTCTTCTCCCTGTCGGAAGATGTTAATAACAAATTTAATCAAAATTACATGTACCCTCTCCCATGTGTCTTTCCTCTTGTACCATTAAACCCAAAAGCTTTGCAATAAAAGTTTTATAGTCTGGACGATGACTTTGACAGTGTTGCTAAAACAAAAAAATAACTTTCTAAATATAATAGGTACCTATGTAAAAACATGTTTTTACGTGTTTTGAGCAAAATATAACCATTAAATAAAACGTAGATTGTCGGTTGCATTTCGGAAGTTTTTTTTGGGCATGAATTTTGATTTCAAAAAATCGTTTTTCCGAAACGAGGCACTGTAATATATAAGAAAACCTTAATACAGATAATAGGTACATGCAAAGAATATAAAGTATATACTTTATATTCTTTGGTACATGGCTTTTGGGACACAAGCTGTCATACCTATAATCAAGCTGCTGAAAATATGTAATTATGTTTTAGATACAATTTTTTTTTTAACAAAAGCAAAAAATCACGTTCCTTAAATTTTGATTTAAAGAACATTTTAGGAATATGTTTTTTAAATTATTATACATTTTATGTTCATCGAAAAATTTTTATGTAAAACTCTGTAAATGTAAAATTTTCTAAGACAATTTTTTCTTTGTGTATAATACAATACATATGTATGTATGTACGTCAAAGAATTGTCTGTTTATGTGCAATAGTTTTATTTCAATCGGAAACACTGTTTTTCTTTAAAAAAAAAATGCACAAGAAAACTTTACTCCACTAAAAGAAGCCCCCCACTTTAATCATGCTTGATGAATTCGTCACACGATAACGCCCCCGCACTTGTGCAGAACACAGAAACAAAAACGCAACCAACTGCAGCAAAAAAGCGCATAACTCTGCAATCAATGGTAAATAAATTCAATTAGTGGTGTATGGCTTTATCACCTACAATATCAATTTCACATAATTTATAACAAAAAAATGAAAAAACATACCCAATAGATGATGCACAGATATTACGAATAAACTTTTTGATGTCACATTGTATTGTCGACATTTTTTTAGAAACTTTAATGGCATCTTTTTGTTACTTTATTTTTTTCCAGTTTTCCCGCTGTTGAGTTTATGATCGTTGTTGTGTTTGACTTGTTTTTATACTGATGCGCTTCTAATTTGATCACGAAAAACACTTCACGCACATACACACTTTTCAATGGGGATCTGCTTCCTTTTACAGTTTTTGTTTTATTTCTGTTAGATAATATGCCGTTTGTGTTGTTGTTGTCTAACTTGAATTCTTACAATTCAATAGAATTCCATTACATTAAAATTTATTCCAACTTATTTGGAGTCTTTTGTTAACACAGGTTTTTTTATACAACTATTTTTTAAACTTTATACTCTTATTTGTTTCACTTTGAACTTGTTCTCGTAAGAATGGGACTTGCGTTAAAATGTAGTATATTTAAATAATTTTCGTTTAAAAAAATAAGTAAAACTATCTCACAATATATTAAAATAAAGAACTTAAGACAAAAAAATAAATTTTTGCTGCGTATGTTAAAAAATAATTTCGTTGCGTCGACGACGACGTTTAAAAGAATGACAAAAAAAATGACAGCTTTCCTTGTTAACACATGTAGGGTTGTATTTTTTTCGAGTGGCTGTATGTTTTGCATGTTAAAGCGAGTAGGGTTGTATTTGTGTAATGATAGAACAGTACAATATTAGCATGAAGAAATTAAAAAAAAAACGTAAACAAAAGAGTATATTGCTTACGGGGAGTTTATACCTAACAGTTGCTTATACAAAATCGAATATAGATAACATTTTTTTGTATTTAATTTTATTAAATTGTTAGAGAAGACTATACATATTGCTCGTTTTTACACTTTTACTATTTTATGAAACACAATACCACTTGCTTTATTAAGTGCGATTTAAAAAATTCGTATATATATTTTTAATAATTTTTATCAATCAAATTCAAAAAGAAAACTCATTGAAAAACATTTCCGTAAATAAAAATAATTAAAAATTTTTAAAATAAGGAAAATTGTATATAATATTTATATGACACATATTTCAGAATCATACCCTTTACAAACTCGCAATTTATATGATAACTGTAGGGGAACTGGAATCCACATAAGACAGCGATCTGTATATAAATATTTATTTAAATACTGGGGTAAGTTTTTTTACCTGAAATATGGTAGACAAAATTAGCGTTATTGACCTTTTACAAAATATGTAATAATGTTTGAAAACAGTACAATTTTAGATGAATTATATTTTAAAATTCAAAACACCATCCCTGTTAAGTAAATAAACAAAAGCAAATTTTAAACAAAGCGAATAAAGGCATAGATGGAAGAAACTGTGCTAAAAATAAAAACAAAACAAAATTACTAACATAACAAGATATAGAAAATTTTAATTTTTGTATTTATTAGTAACAAAAGAGCAGTAGAAAAGTAAACGTAATTATTATTATTATTATTAACAAATAAAATTTGACAGAAGTGACTAAAAAAACAAAAACATTACAAAAAAAATCTAAAAAAAAATTAGCTCTTGTTTTTATCGAAGTTATTTTTAGAAAAAATCGAATTTAAAATACATACACAACAAACAAATTTAATAAAGAAAACAAAAATACTTTTTAGAGAAATCGACAGTGGTTTATAGCTTGTGTATAAAAAAGTGAATTAATTAATCCAATTGGAACTTTTTAAAGAAGGATAAAAGCTGAATTAATCATGTCTGACGAATATAGCTTGAATTTTAATCAAGATTTTACGTAAGTAATTTTTTTAACTTTATTTTTAATTTGCTTGTGATTTGGATACACATACCTTCAAACATATATGTAGATGCATGTACATATGTATGCATGTTCTTGCATACATTTACATTTTTTTTTTGTACAATTAGACCTTGAAATTATTATGCAGTAAAATAATCAGTCTTAAATGCGAAGAAAAACTTCATTTTGTTTAACAAATATTAAGAGTAAGACTCTCTTTTAATATTTTCATGAAATGGGGTTGTATTCCTGCGACAGGACTTTCTACATCTTGTGGAGTTAAAAATCCCCAAAATAGAAGGGGTTGACAAAAAAGTTGGAAGTTAGTTTTTTAGCAGGGCTGCCAGAAAGTTTGTAAAACAACAGAATTCTGGCGATTTTGAAAACAAACAAAAAAATTGTATTGTACAAAATTGTACAAATACATTATTGTTAAGAACTTCTCTACCTCCCAGATCAAAAAATAATAATCATATTTTTTTTATACCTATAAAGTTTGACATAATAAATTCTAAGAGTATGGAGTTTGACAGGAAAGCTAACGTTGTATGGATACCTGAAACGATTATTAAAATTATTTTATACGTACGTATTTATGTTAGATTTTCTGAATAAACAGAGTTAAAAACACATGAAGCTTTAGAGTTTTGTTAATGATTTCTAAAAAAAATTTTTTTGTTTAGGAATTAAAAGATTTTTGAAAATATAATATTACAACACTGGCTGTGATACAACTTCTTAAACAGCTGTTTAGTTTCATTCCAAATTGTTTAATGCCTTTGTGTATAAACAAACAACTTTTGTGTTATTGTGGTTGTTTTCTATTTAATTCTTTAAGCAAATATGAACCCACTTTTATTTCTTTGTTTTATAATGCTTCAACTTAATTATATATTGTTGATTTGTTTTGTTATATGATAGTTTTTAGTTCTAAATAACTTGAGGTTTTTTATTTGTTGTACTTTAGTGTGTGTATGATGTCATTGGTATATTCATACATACTTACATATGTTAGTATGTATGTACATTAAACTTAAATTAATACTGAATTATACAAGCATTGCAACGTAATTGCACACAAAATTAGTTTGTTTAAATTATAAAACAATTTAGGTAAATTAAACCTTTTCAATATGGCTTTTAAAGGAATAAATGAAAATTTAAAGATTTTCCGTTAATCTGGCGTTTTAATTGCAAAAGCTGGTTTTACAAGTTTTAGGGACCTACGTACTTACATACATACTTATGTAGTATGTTCAAATGTACATACGTATTTACATAGGTACATACATATGTATGTATGTATGTATATTTTACGAATGATTGTCAAATTTCTCACACTGGAGTGATCGTGTCCGTGAAACCTTTAAACGTTAGTTGTATAACATAAAATAAATAATTAAGGGATTCACAAGCTAATTACGATATCAATGTCATTTGGCCTAAAAACTTAAAATGGTTTAAGTACTTTGCTGTTGCTTTTTCCGTTTGGCTAAGGATAGTTATTTTAGGACACTTTTAGACATATTATTTTAGGACACTTTTAGTATGAAAAGCAACTTAAACCATTTTAATTTTTTAGGACATATGACATTATGATATCATAAGCTAGCTTGTGAATCCCTCAAATGTAAAAGTCATATGAGAAAAATTTTAGTTACGAGTATGTTCCATTTGTTTTGCGATAGTTATTAACTATCAGATGTCATGTTTAACAAAGTAACAAATGTACATACATAGGTACATACATATAAAAGCAAAGAATAAACCGTCTACGAAATGACTAATTTGACACATAAAAAATAACATTTGAACTGCAAAGTGACGAAAAAAATAAGTCTGAAGGTTAGCATGAAATATTGCGATTTTTTGTTCTGTTTTTTTTTTAAGTTGACTTAATTTTTCGCCCATATTTTTTATTTATTTTGCTAGTAACATTTTATCGCAATAAATTCAAATTTTAGGACACCCTTTAGATAACAACGATTATTATTCAGTGTATAAAACGGATAAATTCAAGGTTATATAAAGAAACGTCTAACATAATTAAAGTTTTTTTTTTATTTATTTAAATTTGTTTAACTACCTAAAAACATAATAAAATGCTATACATATGTATAAGGCTGGGACGATTCTTTAACGCCATCTACCATTTGCAAAGTAAATACCTACCTATGGTACATATGTTCTTGCAAAATGTACATAAATATGTATGTACGACTTATGGATTGTAGAACTTGCAAACGGAATGACAAACTTAAATACCTATTATCACCTACCTATGATAAAGGATTAAAAACTTGATATGTTTTCGGAATTAATTGCTATGAGATTAGATAAGCAAACAAAAACAATTTTAATTAATTTTTTTGTATGTACATACATACATACATATGTAAATAAAATTTGATATGACAACAATTTTATTTCGTATAGACACTAGGTTAACGTAAATATTTTTGCTTTGTTTGTACATTATTCATAAAACACATTTTTTTTAAGTCAACAGGAAAACGAAAACAAACTAATTACGCTTTTTTACTATATTTTAATATGTCAAATAGCTCTTATGTACTTTGTAATAACAAATATTTATAAACAGAGTTAAGTAATAGGGGTTTGAAACAAATAATGGTATATAGAAATGATCGGTCTTTCAAACAGCTTTCTTGAAGAAATGCTGCATTTTTTAATCTTAGTTTATATTTTTTGCATTTACATTATTTTAATCTTGACGCCAAAGCTTGAGTTTGTTTTTTAAATAAATGAACAGATCTTTTTTAAAAAAAATTTGTTTTATTTTTTGCCGCCCCAACTAAGTTCATTCAACTTGTCTTGTATTAGTAATCGAAAGTACTTATGTTTGTACATTGTAACAATAAATTCGTATTAGGTCCTATTTGTTTTTATATTTTACTTATTTTGTTTGAAATATATTTTTATCAACAATCTTTTTTTAGTGGGACTTTTAACCAACAAAAAAAAATAATTAAAAAAATAAAAGAAAACAAAAAATATGTATAAGAAAACACATAGAATTTCAGATCAATTCAAAAAGTTGAATAAACTCTTTTATCAAAAAATTGTACAATTTGCAAGTATGTATGTATTTTTATTCACATAATACTTTTGATTGAATTATATTTCGATTGG
The DNA here is from genome assembly GCA_003055125.1 of Paykullia maculata. Taxonomy (NCBI): domain Eukaryota; kingdom Metazoa; phylum Arthropoda; class Insecta; order Diptera; family Rhinophoridae; genus Paykullia; species Paykullia maculata. Next base: position 1,329 of record NDXZ01028994.1, on the reverse strand, counting down.
AAGTGGGTGTTCTGGTGTATTATGTTTTTATATCATTAAATTGTGATAACCTGCTATTTAAATCGTGCTTATTTAAACAAAGAATTTTTAATATAAACAATTTATAATTTTTAAAGATATTTTATTTCGTTTCACTTGGCAATAGCAAATTTTCAGCTATGCGGTTAAAAATTAAACGAAAACAATACAAATGTATTCCTGATTTTATAAAGTGTGATGGTTTTTGAATGTTTTTATGTAGGTATTTGAGTGATTCACTTATGATATCATAATGTCATAAGTCCTTAAAAATTTTTAATAGTTTAAGTACTTTGTTGTTGCTTTTTCCTTTCGGCTAAGGATAGTTTACGACAGCACAATAAACATAGCAGTCAGAGATATATTATTTTAGGACACTTTCAGTATGAAAAGCAATTTAAACAATTTTAAGTTTTTAGGACATATGACACTATGATATCATAAGTTAGCTTGTATATCCCTCAATTGTATTTGTAGTCGTAAACTTTAGACATTACTACACGTGCTATTCTATACAAAAATTTTATGTCATATTATGTTTGGGATGGTGTACACTGCCCTTTGGAATAACTTTTAACAACATTTATATCAAGCCCACTCCCGGAAACCTCTTGAATCTTCATGCAGCTGTTTAAAATGTATTTAAATTTTGGCTAACTAATTTCGGAATCAAATCATGAAAAGCAAATCATTTTATGGGCCGATTGTGAATGCAACAAATTTTCACATGCATTGTTAACTGACAAATATAATTTTAAATTTGCCAATATCATTGCGGTTAAAACATACATACATACTTACATACATACGTGTTGGTTAGCAGTTGCCATCTGTAATGAATTTGTTGGAAATTGGCAACACCATAGAAGTTCGGTTGGTCGGGGCTTACACGAGGAAACAATTGGAAGAAAAACATTAAGTTTGCCAGCAAATTACGGGTGGGGAATTTGTATCATACCCGTATTCCCGAAATTTATTAACAAAACAAAATAAATGTTTCCCTTCCAATTGTTTACTCGTGTAAACCCCGACTTGCTATCGATAATCGACCAATTACATTTCATATGTGGTGCAGGGTATTAAATAATCGTTTTTATAATAAAAAATCTTGTTTTTCAAATAAACTTATTTGTTCTTTTTAGATAATTAGATTAATGTTTTCAAAATATAGGGAGTCTCAAAATTTGTCGTAATAAGAGCGGTTAAGTGTTACATTAAAAAAAAAATTAACAGTTTGAACATACATTTTAGGTTTTTTTATTAATAAAAAAATATAAAAGCTAAGCTCCTACTTTATCCTGAAAAATTACG
>NDXZ01028980.1:0-12237 GCA_003055125.1 Paykullia maculata | reverse complement strand
CTTATAACAAAAAAAAAAAATAATTTACAGATTTAATAGGGCCCACAGTTGTAGTTAGAAGTGTTATAACTTGGAAGTTGCAGAATCTCTGTTCTACAATTTTTAATGCAAAATCTTTATAACATTAAATTAAAATTAAATTTTTTACCTAAATAATATTTGCAATTAAAAATTTCTATCTACGTAATTAAAGGTTTTTTGAAACCATAAAAATATGCCGTATTAAATGAAAAAGATTTGGGGAGCACCGCTTAAACAGAATACACATATGTTCATATGAAGGTTTGTATGCATTTAAACACACACGCATTTACTGTAAAAAAATTAAACTGCAATAGCAAATGGTTCTTTTACTCATCCTGTATTGAGAGATGGGTATGGATAGATAAATGGCTGGCAAGGATGAAATAAAGTCAATCCAATTGCTGGTGAAAGTAAAGTCGAGTTGAAATGCAACTATTGCGACATCTGTTTCAATGATACGTAAAAGTAGCACGAGCTTATATTGAGAATTAAAAAAAGTAAACAATGTGAAGAAAAAAATCACACACACACATACACACTTACACAAAAATAAGAATAATTAATGAGAATTGCATTTCAAGTGTACAAACAGGCTCTTCCTTTAGAAGTAGAAACATAAATTATTTTTATTTAAGTCATTGAAAGGACCAAAATATTTTTAAAGAAAAATTCTGCAAAAAGATTGCAAATCAATTAAAAAAAGGTTGCAAATTATTTGTTTTAGTATTTAATTTATTGTTACATGCTTCTAAAACCTCTACCATTTGTGTTGTTTATTTATAATTATTAGAAGAGAGGACCATGTATATATTTGGCAAGTAGTTCCTCACTATTACAGCTGCTTCTTCCAATGCACACTTTTGCTTTCATATCTTAAATATACGCAGATAGTGAATTTATTCGTAATATTTATGGGACATATAAATATAGAAAGGAAATGATTGAGGTTGATTGGGTTCTTCTTTAATGCTTCACTTGATGTCATTGTCAATTTTTGTTCTCCTTTTCGATTTATATTATTTTCATGTTATTTTTTTGTCTTGTTTTTGTACTTTTTAGCTTTTGACTAGAGCTACTATTATTTTATAAATGACACAATTCAACATAAGTGCAATTCTATAATGTCGTGTCGACATGCAACATAAAAATACATCTATATTTATATATTTATTGCTGCAATATTTCTTGAAACTGTAATACATACCAGCACAATAAGAACAAAAAAATTAAATATTGCATAAAATGAGAGAAAATGACGGAAAAAGGTACAATGATTCATTATTTAAAAGACATTTATTGGATTTCGATTTTAAAATATTAAAAGACATCTATCTTTGCCTTAGCAAGGACACACAATAAAGTAAATCACTGCCATACTTTAAGATAAGTTAAGGATATACGGAAATATTATTATTTTATTAATATTCCTTTCGATTTGACTCCAAGATATTTGTGTTACTTATTACGAAAATTTCTCATAAAAATATATGTGACTTCTTAAAAAGTATTTGATTTCGCTGCCATTTGTGCACTTGATGTTGGCGGCCATAACAAAAAATTACTTGGTAGTAAAGAGATGGTTAAAGTGGATTATTATACAAAAACACAAAGCTTTTTCATTGTTTACATGACTTCAAAAATTTTAAAACATTGGTAGCCATAAATTTAAATTTTCGTACAAAATTTGGGTAGAATATTGATCCATCTTTACAATCTTAATCCATCATACAATATTATTTGTCTGCCCCACAAAAGGCGAACGATATTTTCTTTCGAAAAAATATATTTCAAACAAAAACAATTTAAAACTTTTGGTTTTTGTTTAAGATTTATTTTTTTGAAAGAAAATATCGTTCACATTTTGAGGGCCAGGCACTAAATATAATACTTATGGTAAACATTTAGAGCTCCTAGTTGGAGCTTAGGGCGGTGTTGTATTTAGGTTTTATGACTGGGCTACCACAATACGTTTGCGGAATCGTACAGTCAGTCCTGCCCTAAAAACCACGTTTTCATAGCAATCCGCTCCATGCAAATATAGAAGCCTTCTATCAGACATATCAGATCTGGTGACGAACCGCGGTAGCTATTGGATGGCAAATACTCGCCATGTCACTTAAAGTATCATTAACACTTAAAATTTAAGTGAAGACCGTTGCAACACAGATGCCCTTTGAGATTTTTCTCTTGAATCCGCTGACTATCCGCGACTGCATAGAGCAGGTACACTCCAAATCTGCCCGACGTATCACTATCCGCAACGTGTGATGCGTCTGGTGGCATTCAGCTCTGTGTCCTCTAGAGAGTAGTAAGTTGTACAGCATCATACAAAATATCTTACTTAACAACACATTATCCGCAACTGACTGGATTTAGTAAGACATAGGCAGCATGAAATAAACTGTTACATACTTCTCTGGTACAAATACTTTCTTATATATACCCAGCAAAAATGATGCTTCCTCGGAAGCAGCTTTGTAATACAGAATGCAGTCGTGCACCGTCTCCCCTTCTATAAAAGATTACATGATTTTTGTATGAATTCCTCACGTAGAGGCTCTGATTTAGAGATTCTTAATGGTCTTTTTGAAGAAACTACACACCAACTGCACTGCAATAAAAGAAGCAGTAGGTATGCACTAGACACATTTACTGCTTACAAATCAAGATTTTTTTTGAAACTTTAACATAGCTGCCGCCATATTAAAAACAAGTTATGTTTTCTCCTCTTGATAACAGACACATATGCTTTGTCTAAAATAAATAGACAGTTATAGCAGTTACACAGCCACTATTACCAAATTTATTTAATTATCAAAATTCTGATATAACTATATATATTTTACTTACAGGAATAACATACTATATCCATGTTATTCCTGTAAGTAGACAGCGAGATACACAATAGTTTTCCCTTCAACCAACCCCCAGAAAGTCAGTCCGTCATTCGTACAGCCTTTAAGTGAGTCATTTACACATCCTGCCAGCGATATGGGTATCCAATCAGCCAACCTTTAAGTCAACTAGTGGAAAATCTCTTACAACAATAAAAGTGTTGACAGTTTCAATATCTATACAATTTTTTTATTTCGTTAAAACTAAACATTTTTAGCTTCAGTTTTGTTTTTTTCATACATTTTATTATTAAAAGATTTAATATGCATTATTATGTTCATATTTAAATAGTTTATATTGTAAGAAAACTATTGAAGATCTTTGTGATATTACAGTTTTTAACTTTTTAATTCTTTTAGTTGCAAATAATTTAAAATGTGTGTTTATGGGAAATTTTTTTTTTTAATTACGAGTATATATCTGTGGCCATAAATCATAGTGGCTTAAGTCGAAATTTCAAGTTTTGAGATATTAAGGGTTTTGTCTAAAATAAATTGTGTTTGGTTTTTGTATAAAATTATTAGCCACAGAAAAAGATGCACTTTTCTTAGAACAAAACTTTTAATTTCTTAAAAAAAAAACAACGTTTTATTCGTAAATATTTATGGTTTGGAAAAATTAAAACTTAAGTGAATTTAAGCTACTATATTGGAAAGCAAAATAGTTTTTTTTTTGATACTAAGTCGAGATAAGTGCTTTAGGTTAAATTGAAAAATGCCGAAAACCTGAGATAAGATAGTTTTTTATTAAAGCTAAGTTAAATATAAGGTTTTTTTATAAGGAATAATTTAAATTGGCTGTTAGTTATTGCACTTAAAATTATACAAGTTTTAATGCTCAAACATTTTAATATTGATGTGGCTACCTTAAGTTGAGTTAAGATCTTATATATTATTTTCCAAAAAGACTTAAGCTAAAACATAAATGCGTATAGTTTTATTAATAACGTCATTTAATACTTGAAATTTAGTTGAGTGATAGATTGAAGAAGAGAATAAGAATATGTAATAAAAAGAATAAGCACTTAGGCCATCATTATTTATTGCTACAGATATATTAAAAGAAACATTTTTAATAATTTGTAATTTTATGCATTAAACTTTTAACTCTTATATAGAAAAATATTCTGTAGTTTTAAAAACAAATAAAGTCTTTAAATTGTAATTTTGATACATTTAATTTTTTTAGTTTTTAATAAAATTGTCCAATTATTTTGTCTTTAATAAAGTTGCCTTGAAAAATTAATTTCACAAATGGATTTTTTTCTTCCAAGAAAACTCATGAAAAGGTAAAAATTATTTAACATCTGCCTGTTAAGCAACCAACAAAAAAAAAAGAACAGAAATAAAAAATCACGATGAACATTGAGTATGAAATTGTTTTCCATACGAGTCATTTAACGCTGTAAGTGATAAAGACACAGAAATAACAACAACAGCAACAAAAAAACGCAAGAAAAAACAAGCAACCAAAAAGAAAAATCTACTTAAAAGCCCATAACAATTTTTTATATGACATCAGAAAATAAGGCAACCTAATTTTACACATACTTGTAAGTACAATCACATACACACTCACACACACACATACATATACAAACACCGTACATGTTAAGAATGTGCTGTATTTTTGCTCCATTGTTTCTGGATTTCGAAACGAAAACATTACAAATTTATTTAAATTTGTTAAAATAAGTGTAATAAAAAAGAAAAGTAAGAAATTTGTATCATTTTTAATCAATAGTACTTGAAAAGTTTTTTAACGCATAAAAATAAGTTTTTATATGCCAACAGGCAAAAATTTAAGATTTATGTTAAGTTTGTCATGCTGTTTGTATTACCTGGAAATATTGATGCAAATTGTTTTTAAAAATTTTTAAACTCACTTAGGCAAAAAAAAATAACGTCACACGTCGTAAGTTTCTAAATAACTTATAAAGCTAAAGAAAAATCCAGGGTTATAAAGAAAATATGGTTTTATTGGGGTTTTCGATGCATTTAAAAAAATAATAAGAATGTAGCGGCTTTTCCCAGTTTGAAAGCTTCTAACTATCTCAATTTTATTTCATCAATATGATGGAATGTTGAAAATTTTTTTTTATTTAAAACAAGATTTTCTGTAGGCAAAATTTCTTGTTTTTTTTCAATACTCTGTTTTGTTGTTATTATTTTTATTGTGTTAAAATTAAAAACACTTTGGATGCGATATCATCTATAAACATTTTTACAAATTGAACTCAAAAGAAACACTTTCCCTAGTGCTCGAATACATGAAACCATGCAGGCGTACAAATAAACAACAAATATGTTAAACAAATAGAATATACGCGCACACACACACACACACACACACACACACACACACACACTATTTCACGCATTTAACACATAACACACAAGTTTTAAGTTAAATAAAATGAGAAAAGAAATAAAAAGCCCAGAGTTCCTGTTTTTATTTAACGAAACAATAAAGAGATAATTTTAAAAATGTTTCTGGCCGAAAGCTTAGTAAAAATGTGGCAGACCTTTAGTTCGGGTGGCAGCCACTTATTTTGTAATGATTACACAGAGATGCTTACAAAGTCCTTAGCTGACAACAGCCCAGATTACTCAGAGATGGTAAAGTTGCAAAGAGTCAAATAATGTTGTAAATATTTGCACTGATGGCTTAAATAACAATGTAATTTTTACATTACTCTCTACAAAAAATCAACCAATTGCATCATCATTTTACCTTTGTCGTGCCTTTATACTAAATATCCAAATTTCTGAATGGCTGTATTTCTGGCGGCCTCGAAATCGATTTCCGAGAGTTCTGCTAGACAAGGCCGAGAGGGGTTGCTCGACAAACAGCAATCAGGACACTTTGTGGAGATAATGCCAAGTCAAGGCTTATCTGCCAACACAAGAGAGCTTTTAGTGAGCTTTTATGCTACCATGGTGTTAGACTATGCTAGGATTCAGGTCGTAACAAAAGTGAATGTTTCAAAAGGTCAACCATGCGTGGGAGGTTTTACAGCACTGCATGTTATACAGGTTCTTATGGCCCAGATTAAACAGGGTAGTTTCTGGAATAGTTTGGCGTATGGACAGGCAGAGCTTGAAAGGTATATTGACAATGTTCAGAGGACATTTTATGATAAGTTTTGATAATAATGGTATTATATTCTGTTCTGAGGTATTTAAGATAGTTTTGAGGCCTATAGTTGCATGAAAAATTGGTTTTCTGTTCTTTCTTCTTTCCCCAACTTAAAAGTTTTCTGAAAAAATAATTTTTACCGAAAATTTGGGATTTTTTGTTAAAGTTGTAGTTTATTTTCAACGCTAGTAGATTTAATTTTATGTTAAACAAATAGAGCATGTTGGACTAAATTCGTCCAAAGAACGACATTGATCAAAGACTTTGCTTTACTGTTGATGGCAACACTAAAGTTGAATCCACTAATTGTGTCTAAACAAAAATTTTGTTCGAACAGTTTTTTTTTATATTAAGTTGACGTCTATCTTTTTGAAACTCAATATAAAAAAAAAATTTTCGGACAAAATTTTTGTTCAGACGCAATGGGTGAATTCAGTTGAATTCTTTTCAATTGCAATTTGAATTTGAATCAAATAATTACTTGTATCTGTCAAGAACTACAAGCCAATAATCACGTAGAAATGAAAGGTACTTAAACACCATGATGCCCGTCGTAGGAAGTTTCTGATAAGGGCCTAAAGATTGTGGGAAGTTTCTGATAAGGGCCTAAAGTTCCTTAGCCTTTAATTTGAATTCCAGGTAATTCAGTTCCTAGTAAGTTCATTTGGTAGGTGCCATATGATTAAATCTTAGGTCCCTTAAGTAAAATTTTAGTCTCAAAGACAGACAAAAGTTTTACTTTTTTACAACTAATATTTATACATATCCCTACAGATAATATTGAGCTACGTATTTCATTATAGTTAAAATGAAGTAGTTACATCATGGTCCAATGTAGTGTTGTTATGGACCATGTTATGTCAAATGATTGTATTCCAACATAGCAAGCTTTGTGTAATTAATAAAAAAAAAATTTATTGTAAATACAAAAAAATTTAATATTTATTACATTATTGAGTACTCTATGGAGTAATCCGGTGTAATGAGAAACTGGATTATATGGTCTAGTCCTAGGACATCGTTATGTTAAACGGACCACCTTTTTACCATATATTTGGAGTAGTTTTGGAGTACTCCTACTTCTTTGTGGACTACTCCTTACATGCATGTATGAACTAGTTTCGTTATCTGCAGGGATGTCATTGTGTAGGTAATTACCTTAACAAACATGGCCACTACTCCACTGAGTCTACAAAAACTACATATAATAAGCGATAAATGTCGCCGTATCGTTATAAAATTTGCTGGGTATTTTAAAGTTAACTTAAAAAGTAAGTAAAAAGTGTTTGTAGATAAGAATACTTTAGTGGAAATGTGTGTGCGTGTGTGTGTATGTGTTTGTACATGTGTTGGCCCTCTTAACGGTCTTTGAGTATGTATTAATACTCAATGATTTTGTAGCCTTAAGCTGAATTGGGTATGAAACTTCTTATGTGTGTGTTTTTTTTTACATATACATTCTGGTACTAGAACTTATATAAGAACTTACAGAAAATTAATTTAAAAGAGAACTTAAAAGACTTTTACTTCAACACATACGCACAAATAAACAAATTAAGAAAACAATTTAGCTGCTTTTTTGTTTTGTTTTTCTTTTTTGCTCTTCTGCTCTTACTGATTATTTGCTTTTCTGTAAAACATTTAAGTTTAAATAAAACAAATTAAATTTGTTAGTGTTACTTGTGCTTAACTTAATTTAATTTTTATTAAAATTGTGTGTCTAAGTTTGTTTTGCACTTTGTTACACAGTTAGTGTTATTGCCTTTGTTAGTTTTTATTTTATTTTTAGCTGTTTTATGAGCAGCATTTTAAATTATTTGGAAAATATGCTGACATTACACGGAAATATTGATAATATAAGCAAGCGTTCCCTTGCCATTATCTTTACCCATTTGTAAATGTTTTGGAGAAACGTTACTCACGTACATATATTGTGAAGAAACTTATCACTACATACAATTACTCACTTGCTCCTACACACACTTACACTACTTTATAAGCGACGGCGTTAGAACGATGTCATAAGTGGTAAACTTAAGTTTTTGTTTTATTTTTTAATTTAAATATTTTATGGTGTGTTTGGTGTTTTTATGTTAAAATAAAATTATAAAAAAAGAAAACCAGCAAAGTTTCGAGCATGAAATTTTAGAAAAAAATATTTATATATGATTTTGCAAAAAATCTTATTAATTTTATAGCGTTTAAAGTGTAAAAAAGAAATTTTGAAAGAAAATATTTCATATCAAAAATTTCCTAAAAAATTTGGTCGGGTTCTTAGGATTTAAGCCCTTAAATCTAGTTGAACACTTGAATATATTCATACATTTGCCTTTTCGATCTGCCAAATATGTATCATTTGTTCTTAAAAATATTTAAGACAGTTGCTTTACTTTTTATATTCCAGTAAATGTCTTATGCAGATTTTCCAACATATGTTTGTAAAATTTTAATTAATTTTCTAATTTAAAACCAACTGAAAATTACGACACTTATCTCCTTAGTGCTTGGCTTACGAAACTTTTTTGTCTTCCGTCTTTTCCAGGTGCATTAACGAACTATTGCATTTTCCATAGTTTGATATTTAAACAAGGTAATAACTAATATGCAGTCTCTGTCTACTAGTGAAGCCCTTACTGCATTTAACCTGTTGGGACTATATTCTGAGAATAATTTTAATGAAATTCTTAAAATATGACCCCAAAATTTTCATTATTTTTGAAAAACTTATATTTATTAATAATAAAACGGCGTTGTTCTGCAGTGTATTAGAAATATGTTCTCTTACCCTTAACCATCTAGCAAACTACTGTTCCTTCTATGGTTTCTTATACTGGCCTGTAAACAAAAAACTAAACCCTACTAAAGATTAATCGATTTATAACAAAACTAAGCAAAAAAAAAACTTATTTATAAAAAACAAATTAAAGTTTTATTATAAAACAACTAAACTTTGATATACTGAAGGAATAAAACCAAATAAAAATTTTAATTAAAAAGCTTCATTATTTCTAGAAATTGCCTTAAAAGAAGGGCAATAATGATAAAAATCACATAAATAACTGGCAAACTTACGAGTACAAAAATGTTAAAATTCAATTAGGAAACAAATTAGAAAAATGCCTTCAGCATTCCTTTTTATATTTATATATATTTACTTTGACCAAATATCTTTTTTTAGAAGTGACTTTTTCCATTAAAAACTAAAAACTTTTTAAGTGTTTCTTTGTAAGACAATCATTTCTACGTATGAGCAACACATAATTACTTATGTTAGTTACACGCCCCAGTATTAAAACTTTATCATATAAGAGGTGACAAAATACGGCATTCGATATCGAACGAAATTTTGTTCGAACGTAAGAGCTTTTTTTGCTTTTGGTATAACAATTTTAATTATAATTTTTTATTTTCAATGGATATCGAAAGCCGTTTTTGCCTCCAGATTTTTTACACTAAGTTTTATGTTACAAAAGAGCAAAAGTACTTTATAAAATAATAGTAAATTCTTTTCTTAAAATTTAAGTATTTTTAAAGTATTTCCCGATTTACCTTTTTCACAACATTTCGCTGGGTCGCTTAACATGTGGGTGTGTGTTTATGACTAAAATTATGCAAAAGCATTAACTTAGACATACATCACTTTAACGGTTTGTGCTTTTTAGCTACTTTACGGTTTTTGTACAACCAGCAAAACCACCAAAAAATGTTATAAACGTAAATGTATATGTGCACACCAAAACATAATGTTATGGGAAAATAGCAAAAAAAATATATATGTATATGAATGTTGACACATTTACAAATACATACATGCATATAAGTTTGCATACTGCATGTTAGCGAACAAACGAAAAACATAGACAAGACAGCCACACCACACACACAAACACATTTATAAACTCATATAAAAAAAAAATGACACATGAACAGCGAAACATAATGTCATACAAAAAATGAACAAACACTTATTCAACGTTATACTGCCATGACAAATATATTTTAAAGGTGCATATCTTTACTAAAACTCAAACACACACAAACCTGTATAGTTGTTTGACATTTACACAGAACAGAGTATGTACTCCTACATACATAAGTATACGTTTATGTATATATGTGTGTGTGCATGTGTTTGCATGAACATTATTTGTAAGTAAAGGCAATTGTAAAGTGTCAGAAGTCAGTATCATGTCTTTTTAAAGACCTTGTCTACTACTTTTATGTCTCTCCATTTTTGTTTTTATGACACTTACAAACATATTTTGAAAATATATTTTTTTTTCATTCTTTTTAATATAAAAGTGGCAGGATAATGTATTTATGTTTGAATGAAAGGGCGTTAATAACATGATTTTTTACTTTACAGTTGAAAAAAAAACATGTAAATATAAACAAAATAGATATAAACAAAATGAGTCTCAAGGGAAGTTTGACAATACCGATAATGATTTATAAATTTCCGCGTTATAAAGAAAAGCACAAAAACAAAATCCGTACCAAAAGAAGAAGAAATATGATTTAAAAAAACACTAGATGTTTACTAACCCTCTTTTGGGAAATATATGCTGGAAATCAATATTTTTGTAGGCTGTTCATAGCCCATACCACTGTTAGTGAAAAGGGTTAGTGTGCCTTATGTTTATAGAATCAAAACGAGGAAATAGTCCTTTTTCGACCTTAAAATATATCAATTAAAAGACAAAATTATTCACAAAAACATTAAGAAGTAACTTTGTAAGAGTTTGACTGTAGTTAACTCACAAGACTGCTTCAAAATAGTAACGATCGGATCATAATTGGCTTATAAAAGTTTATTATATATTGTAAAATATTTATTTATTAATTATAATTGTCATATTTTCATATATTTTATTGAACTTATTTATTATAAATTTATTAATGAATTTTATTCTGGCTTAAAGTTCTTATATTTTGAAAGTGAGATATGTTGAGAATGTTATTATTTTATTTAAAAATTTTTGTTTTTACCATATGCAATTAGCAGAGTGGATTGCATTTTCGAAACCAGCTACAATTTCTCAACATATCACACTTTCAAAATATAAGAACTTTAAGCCAGAATAAAATTCATTAATAAATTTATTAATTATCTTAAAATTTTAAAAACATATGATCTTTAGGCAAATTGTGTTCCTTAAAAATCCTTAATTATAGTCCCCAAAGTCTCATATTTATTCCCAATTTCTAAAAAAATACCTTATCTCTGGCATACGTGCAAATAATATGACAACACTGCATTACCACAGTGTGCAAAGTTTAGGACGAATCAGTAGATTATAAGTAGCTACAGAGTTTATTTTATATAGACGTTTGTGTCACTCCCCAACTTTTTAATCATTTAATATATGTTTTTATAGAAGGTTAATTTATCTGCTACATTAAGACTTATAGCACGTTTTGAAATTGGTAAAAACTATATAAAATTTTAAATAACATTGATTGATAGATATATATAGGTAAAGTTAATAAACTGGATTACAAAATTATGGAAGTCGCATAAAAGTCACGGATAACAAATGTTTTATTTTCATTTATGATTTTCACAAGTGTAACGTTGGATTGACAGAAAACCACAAAAGGAAAAACAGCTAACTTAAGTCTCTCCGAGACCCGTTGTGTTAGTTAAAAGTAAGTCTCCGTTGCAAAGAAATTTTTTAATATTGTGTGCAAATAATGACCTTCCAAATCCAATACCTTCAGTTCATAGAACATGTTTTTAATAAACTACAACTTTGCAATGATCTTTGTGACTTTAATCGGTTAAAAACTATAAAATAAAATTTGTTAATTGCGATATAATTTTACAAATAAAAAAGGTAATACAAATTACCTGCTTTATTAGCAAAATCCTTAGGCCAAATGAATAAAATCTATTGCTCTTTTTATACCCTTCACACACACACATGTGGTGAGGGTATATATAGGTTTGTCATTCCGTTTGTAATTTCTTCAATATTCATTTGCGACCCTATAAAGTATATATATTTGAGATCCTTATAGATAGGGAAGTCGATTAAGCTATGTCCGTCTGTCCGTGTGTATGTTGAAATCAAGTTTACGTAGCTCCCATAGGTCGTTCAGGGTTGTTTGTGGTATCAAACTTTTGGATATGCTTTCGAAAAAAATCGGTATTGAAAACTGGCAAGATTCATTAATAAC
>NDXZ01028975.1:505-11769 GCA_003055125.1 Paykullia maculata | reverse complement strand
ATAAACAAAATCTTTTGATATCAAATGTTTATGGGTCTTTTTTTGCCCAAATGTCATTTGTTTTTTATCTGGCCTAAAATTGTGTTGCGGCCAATTCAATGCATCCATAATTCATTTGTCGGGATAGGCAAAAACATAACGTCAGTTTGTGGTGGGACTAGCAGCATTCAGTTGAGAATTGCTAAGATGTGTATCGGGACGTAAACGTTTTTCTTGTTGCTGCTCTTGAAACTCCTTATCACTCTCCTCGCCATTGCTAAACGAACCGGGCAAACGTCTTTTTAGATTATTATTTAAGGCCAGTGCAATACTCTCATCTTCTGATGTGGAATTTGCTCTACGAGGTGTATTAGCGGCACTATTATTGTCCAGAGAAGCTATAGCTGAGGCTGCAGCACGTTCCGCTGCTGTAAAGCCATCCTCCGAGGCACTATCTTGTGACACCAAACCCGTATTTGAGTTGTCGCCCGAGGGTGTAGTATAGCTACCCAGCTTGGATGTGGGATCCTTCTCGATAAGCTTTTGCGCCAAGACTCTTAGCGAGATCAGGGAATTCTCACAGTCACTAGTGTCAATTTCGGTTAGACTAATGCCGGCTCTTTCGATTTCTGCATACGTGCCAAAGGGTAGTTTCTGCAAACATTCCAGTTTTTGTACATGGGTTTTTGAGCGCAAATGCTTGGCCAAATGGCCGTGTATGCGAAAGGCAATCTTACAATCGGTACACTCAAAGGGTCGTGGATTTGAGGTGGTGGGCACACCAAAAGTGGAAGTCATTATCACCTTATTTTTATGGGCCTCTGATCTTTCGTGTTTCTGCAAATGACCCTGGGTACGAAATGATACACTGCAGGGATCACATTTGTACTTACGCTCCATGTAATGGATGTTCATGTGCAAAACGAGCTGTGACTGTTTTTGGAAAGTTTTCGAGCATATGGAGCAAACGGGTCGACCATCGGCATTTGAAATTTGTGGTACTCGCAGATGGACCGGCACTATTTCATTGCTGTTTGTGGTAAAACCATCTTCCCCTACAATGACAGTACGTGTTGGCTGATTGGCATTATTTGCTTGTGTGCTAGAACCTCCAGAAAGTACCCCCGAAAAATCTGTAGTTCCGGGTTGTAGTATTGCAGCCGGTAAATTGGAATTATGAGCTGGTTTATCCTCTGGCAGTTTATTTTTTGCTTTTTTCTTGGTTGGAGGTTCTTCATCGGTTTCTTCACTTTCATCTGATGACTTTAGGGATTTTACTGTCGATTTTGCTTCTTCAGTTGTCGTAGACTTTGGTGATACTTTTACTTCCGGCTTCAGTGGTTCTTGTGGCTCTATAACCTCTATTTTAGGCAATTGGAAAGGACCCGTTTTTTCCGGTTTGGCCACACTTGCAACACTTGCAACTACAGTTGGAGCCGCAGTAGTAACACTACAAATGTTAACTGTTTCAGAGCTTGACGTTTGTGTGTTTTGGCCCAAAGTAACACCAGTAGTTACCGCTGAGCAAGTGGTAGCTGTGACAGCAGACATTATGATATTGGGATTGACGGTCATGCCACGACTTAGTTGTGTCTGCTTGATTTTATAGTACTGCAAGGTCTGTTCCCTTCGATAGTCATACAACATCATGTCTTCGTTTAGTTTATGATGATGCTCCTCATAGTTGTCGTTGTGATTACGGCTTACCTTGGAAGACATCGAAATCATGGTTTTAAAAAATCCCGACTCATTCTTATTGACGCCAAATATTACATCACGTATCTGGGCTTGAGTCTGTACAGGTCCGGGGTTGGCGGAGATGGAAGCAGCAGTGCTAACTGCCTCCATGGGTCGAGGTTTTGTTAAGTCCATTGGCGCAGTTTCAAAGACGTTGCCATTATTATTGTTTAGCTTCGGTTTGGCTTCTTTGGGATTGGAATAATATTGTTCTTGCTTTTGATAATCAAACGGTGGTTTGGGCGAAGTATATGAAATCACTCTTCTAATAGCTGGTGTGGGCGTAAAGCTAATGGTGGTCATGGCCATATGATTGTTGGCCATTGAAGTGTCAACACTTTGTGTATGTATAGGTGGTGTCATGGAGAGTGTAAGTAGACATTTGGCGGCCTCATGTTCCAAATGCGATTTATTATCCTCAGCTGCGGGGGCATTTAAACTTTGTGTATTATTCGATCTGGCAGAATCCGATTCGTTACTACTTTCGGTTTCATTATCGCTGGAATCACCTTCGGAATCCGACTCGCCATTACCCATAGAGGAAGTTCTACCACCAGCCGAAGTGGACGATTGTTGATCGAATTCCACATCCGGTTCCAAGAAATCACCCTCGGCTGGCATAGGTCCGGGATTTAAACCCAATTCTATACATTTCTTATAGTGAGTCTTGGACTGCATATGTTTGGTTAGGTTGCCTTTGGTCTTGAAACTAAAGTTACAATGTTTGCAGGTATAGGGCCGTACATCGGTGTGGGTGCGTATGTGCTTTTTCAACATAGAGGGTTTCTTACATCTAATACCACATTCAGAACACACATATTTCCCTCGGCCCCTGCCTCTTACGTAAATATAATTCTCATGAGATTCGTAGCCTCCCTCTAAAGTGTGTGACATAGAAGTCGCTGTTGATACCGAAGCTCCGCTTACATCTTTGGCAGCTTCTTTAGGCTCCATTACACCTTTTTGATCTTTCTTCAAGGCTGTATCTTTAACATCTATAGGTTTTATTTGATGATGATAGAACTTATCCTGTGTGCTAAGGAAGGGCGTCATAACAGTTTGTTGTGCCAACACCAGGCTAAAGGTGGTTTTGTTTCCTTGGGCCATAGTAAAGATTAAACTCTTTTGCCTTGAATCGTAAAGAGACATAACCTCTTTGGGTTTTAAGCCCAATGGATGGGGATTATTTTCAGCACACTGCTGCCACATGCTGTACATAGACAACTTGTGCATGTCTTGCACATACGAAGGCTGCGGGCAGTTGAGAGTGCAGTAAAAAGTTTTGGTGCTGCATTTCAGACCCAAATATGTATATGAATTGCCGTTTAAATACAATTGTACACATTCCTTTGATGGCCGGGGAGTTTCCGGTGAGATCAGCGGCAAAGTATTGGCAGTAGGAGTAATGCCATGATGTCGTTTAGGAGTAAAGGTGCCGGGCCTCAAAGGCAAGCTGGTGGGTCGTAGAAATTTCGATTTCACTTTGGCCTCTACACTGGAATTATCATTATCAATGACCGTTCCACTACCACTGGTATCCACGTGTAATGGCGTCAACGTCAAATTGGTAGGAGACATGGAATTACTGCTGCTTGTCAAAGGCTGCTGTATGATAAGTTGTTCTCGGGACATTTTATCCAAATTGAAGTGGCGGGTCTCCGACTCTAGTTGATTTAAGGAATTTTGTTGTGGTTTGTGGTCACTGCTCTTGCGCGGACTTAAATTATCAGCGATGCGCATAAAATTAAAGGATTTTAAGGATTTTCCCGAATCATTAACTGCAGTAGTAGGTTTGTTACCACTCGGACTGGCAACATTATTAGACCAATTTCTTACATTGCGCATATTGGTGGAGGGCGGTGCTTTATTAAATTCACTGGGCACATTTTGTACACCGCCAAACGTTGGCTTATTGGCACCCGTTTTATCTGAGCCGCCAGCCTGATGTGAGTTGGACATATTCATGGGACTGGTAGTTTGGTTTCTATTGGGACTATTTGTTCGGTTTAGATTTTTACTATTTGGCGTCTGTGGCACATTTAAAAGTTGCTGTTTCTGTTGTTGCTGGTGCTGTTGTTGTTGTACAGATGAAGGTGTTGCCAACGGTAATTGTGGCTGCAAGCTATTCGGTCCCGGTATACCCGGCACATAGGGTATTACTTTTTCCGTTAGACCCAATGTTAAAGGGTTAAATGCCGTAATTTGATTAATGGGAGGAAATTGAAAATGCTGCGGTCCATTGTTGGAGGCCAAACCTAAACTTAGTTTAGGAGTCAACTGGCCGCCTGGCATTAAGGGTAAAGGTAATTTTGTTTCTTTTTTGGGTGAAACTTCTTGAAAACTACCACCCGATAACAAGGGAGTACGTATCATCTTTGGGCTCTTATCCACATCATCACATTCTGACAGCGGAATCATGCAACCACCCGATGAGGTGAAACGTTTAAAGCGTTCTTCTTTCTTGGACATTTCATGGGCGCTCAACAGCTGCATATTACCACCACTAGTTAATGAGGGACGTTTCGTTGCGGAGAACTTATCTAAGGGTTCAAATTTTAAACGTTTACTGGCCGAGTGTTCGACCATGTTGCCGGGACCGTACAAAGGATCATCGTGCATCTTAGTGATTATGACTTCTTCGGATTTTGACTTTGATTCATTAATCGTATAATCAACTAAAGGTGTTTTACCCAATAACGGACCCGGTGAAGGCAGAGGAGCATCAACAAAACGCACTGGTATATCATTGACAGGCAGCTGGGGTTTACTTTGTGGGTGGATACTTAAAACTGATGATTCTGCCACAGCAGCTGTTGCCTGGGAGCTGGGCTGTGTAGATGTGACCGTTGTAGTATTTGTGCCCGAATTCTTTGAGGTATTGGCCACTGAAGCACTTAAGCGATTCAATACTAAATTACTGGGTTTTGTCTTCAGTTGAGACCAGGCCAACTTTGCCAATGACAATGGGTTCTTAGAAAGAATTTTAAAATCGGGCATATTTAAAGGTATAGAGTTTGAACGGAAATATTTGTGTGAGGGCGAAGAGGCTGGCGAATTGGCGCTACTATTGCTGCCCTGACAATATGTGCTGTTGTGCAGTTTCAAATCCTCAGCTGTACGAAACTCATTAGAGCACAGCGGACATATATAGACAGCATCTTCACCCGTTCCTGTGGGCACTGCTAAGCCACGAGCATTAAGCAGTAAATTTTTAATTATGGAATTATTTTGAGGATATTTGCCAACAGAAGTGGAGGGCTGGGGTGTACTGGGATTAGAGCTGGACGAATTTGAGGCTTCATTTAAGACTAATGAGACTGGGACCGCTTGTTCGATAGAGTGACGTTTTCTCGGAGTTGCAGGTGGTGGAGCCTTGGGTAATGGACCCTGAGGTGGTCTATTCAAGTCAAAACTTTCGTCAGACATCTTGGATTTTGAAGACAGATTTAAAGGTACATTGGTCAAGGTTGAATGCGCTACTGACGTGTTAGCTAAAGTGGATTGCGCTGCTGCGGAATTAGGATGCTGCCGTGACTGTGTTGGTGTAATAGTGACGACAGAACGGTATGCTTGGTATTGGCCTGAATTGCTGACAGCTACTGCAGCAGGTGAATGTGTTTGTTGTGCTTGCAAAACGTGTTTTCCTATCAAATGTTTGGAAGTACCATTTAAGGGAAACGTAGGTGGAGTAACATCTTCAATGTTGGTTTTATCATTATATAAATGTCTTTGTTTGTGTATTTGTTGCTGCTGCTGATACATATATTGCTGTTGCAATTGTTGTTGTTGTTGGTGGTGGTGATGTTGCTGCTGCTGTTGTTGTTGTTGTTGCTGCTGTTGCTGCATTTGCTGTTTTTGTACAATGGCTTGGGCCAATTTGGCATTTGTGGCCGATTCACTAGGTGGACTCCCTGTTGTGCTCTGTAATATCTGACTACTGCCAGTTGAATTTGCTGAACTATTCGTGCTATTGTTGGTGAAACTTCTAGAACGATTTAGAGTCTTGGGGTATTTTTTCTGCAGCAACAGCTCCTTATTTTCGACAATTGCCTCATTTTGCGATATCAACTTGTTAATGTGTTCATTTAATTTTTCTTTGTTCTGAAAAAAAAGATGAAACGTTTTTCAGATATTTTCTAAATAATAAACGGACGCAATTTGATAGACTAGTTACCAATCTAAACATACGCACATATGTATGTATATATATACTATGTATGTAAGTTTGATCCTACAAATTATTTTTAAAAACTTACCAGAGTTACTTCTTGGAATCCCGAGTTAGCTGTTGTTTGCAACAATGTACTAGAGGAGTTACTGCTGTTTGCAACATGTGATGTCGAACGTTGACTTAAATTTTGTTCGGACAATTCGCCTGTATTTGGTTTGTTGCCAGCGTTTGGTGGCGGATACAAAACTACCGAAGCCACTGATGCAGCATTGGCTAAATAGTTTAGAGGATTTTGTGGTGTAGGATGTATGATTGTGCTATTGGAGGTGGAGGCTGTGGTCGCTTTTGGATGATGTATATTTCTTGAGCTGTTGGAGGATGCTATCGAGCCATGATTTGTATTTGCCACAGGGGTGGGTGGCTTAATGTGGTGACTTTGTGGCATCGAGGAAGAAGTTTGAGAGTGAGGAGATTGTGTAGATGGAGTTGGTGGTGGTATTGCCACTGCCATACTGGAATGTGTCAGTTGCAGCTGTTGTTGCTGTAAATGTTGTTGTTGTATTTGCAATTGATGATGAAATTGCTGCTGCTGTTGCGGCGTCATCATGTGCAGTGAAGGAAAAACGGGATTATAAAACGACTGAGCGGACATGTGAGAAGAAGGATGCAGTACAGGGGCAGCCGATGTTCCAGGATGTTGTCCCAAATAGTAGGCAGCCGCAGCCAGTGGTAAAGGCAAAGCATTAGCTGGTGGCGGTGGCCCCAACATATGATGGGGTGCCTGTGTCTGCATCTGTTGCAGATGTTGCTGTTGTTGCTGTTGCAACTGATGCGTGCTGATGTGATTATTCAATTTCAGCTGTGTACTAGGCGATAACGATGGATGATGAGTCATATGGGTGGGTGACTGCTGGGGCTGTGGTGGTGGTGGCAGGTGGACACTACTTAATGGCATCACAATTTTTTGCTCGTTGGAAACAACTAAATGCTGAGGCTGACTCATGCTGCGACGTGGAGATTCTGGTAACATTTGTACATCTTTCTGTGTGATTGAATTGGATGAGTGCGTTACCGCTATCGTCGCCGTTGCTGTCGTCATACCCGATGAGCTTAATGCTGTGGAAGTTGCGGCTACAGCAGCAGCTGCTGCCTCTTTAGCAGTAGCATACAAAGAAGCATTATGAAATTTTGGCTTATATGGCTTGTAATCAATGGACTGTTTTTGACCACCACCAATTGCAGCCATATTATTCGAAGAAACGCTAGCAGCATTTGGAGGCAGTTTACCAGCAGCTGGAGAGCCCAATGGCAGTTTCTGTGTTTGCTGCTGCGCCGGTTGTTGTAAATAGGTAGGCTTTGCAGCTGTTAAAGAGGCAGGAGATATTGTTGTCATTGCAGATGCTACCACTTGTAGGTCATTATGCTGCGCAAAGGCCTGGTGTGGTTGTGTTAGTGTCGTATTACTAAGTTCTTCAACAGGAGATCCCGTTCGACTTAACTATAGAAAGAGGGAAGGTGTTTTGTTAAAGCACATTTTTAATAGGGTGGAAACTCAAAACCTACCACTTCTGAACTGCTGTTACTTAATTCGGGATCAATATCTTGATCCGAGAGACCATCATCGGCATCTGTTGACACTTCAATGCCTTTTTGTCGGGCAGCATGTGAACGTGATCTAAATATGTATTTATTTTAATTATTGATTATGTTTTTTTTTATTTTATTTTTTTTTTTTTAGTAAAATAAAATATCGTCCCCTTTCCGCGTAACACTTGTTGTTACAGTTAATTTAGAAAACAAAAATAACGTCAAATGTTCAAAATGTCGACAAAAATTTTTTTTAAGATTTTTTTCTTACATAAGTATGTAGATGTACTATAGTGTAAATCATTTTATTTAATTTCTTAAAAATATGATTTTGCGGTTAAGAGTTTTACCCAGGAAGGAAACGATAGGGGGAAGGGAACGATAAGTTCTGTTAGGTCAGTTCATTCATTTCACTGGCAAAAACTTGCAACGAGGAATTAAGATTAAAATTTACAAAATTACAAAGCCAAATACATAAAAATAGAAACAAGCTTATGCACAATGGGGCTGATCGAAAAGTAACTGTTAAGAGACATAAAACTTTTAAGCTACTGATCGAATTTATTTGTAACTTGAAACATTATTAGAGCTTCTTTATTTTTGATAATGTTTAAAAACATTTGTTTCTAAAAAAATTTTAAGATTGTAATTTTTTTACAAACATTTTTATGTTTTTAAATTAAGGTATTTTTTCAATTAGTAAAAACGCATTAAAAATAATTGAAACTTTTTTGTCCTTATTTAGACGAGCGAACATTTGGAAGAAAAACATCTGGAATTCTCTTTTATTTTTTCATTTGCGTTCACACAGACAAATATGTTGTCAGCAACATTCTATTATTATTGTTGTTAAAACCAAATAACAACAACAAAAATAAGAAATAAAGCAAAGTAAATGCAAACAAAGTGTATCGAATACAGAACACAAAACCGATGCTCTCTTCCCCACCCGTAATATGCTTCCAAACTAAATGTTTCACTTCCAAATGATCGCCAGTCTAAACTCTGACTTTGTTGCCGACTGACTGTTCAATTTGTTTCTTAATGAACACACCTATTGTTATTTGTTTTCGATAATACATACCTGCAATGTTTGTATAAATTACTTTTTGTTTTAAAGGCAATGCCACAAATCTCGCACGGATATGGACGTTCATTGGTATGAGCTCGTATGTGTTTTTGTAGCACCGAGGGTTTTGTGCAGCTTAAGTCACAATATGGACACTTATAACGCCCACCACCGCCAGCAGTAGATGGGCAAGTCGTTGATATGTTTCCACCAATTACACAACCACCACCACCAGCCGATGAAACCGTATTGCCGTTATTGTTGCTTTTCTCTGCAGAATTTAAATTAACAACTATAGCATTTTGTTGTTGTTGTTGCTGTTGCTGCTGTTGGGTTAATTGTTGCAACACTTGATTTTGTGAATAATTTTTTTTATTTAAAAGATCTTCATTTTTTAGCAGTAGTTGAGCTTCAGTTTTATTTAAGCCACCATTTGTTAAATGTTCCTCATTCTTACTAATACCAGCTGGGTTTGTTATTAACTGCTGCTGCTGCTGTATTTGTTGTTGGGAAGAGGTTGAAAGAGGAGGTGGTGAATATACTGATGCATTTGTCAAAGATATTGATGTTGTACGTATTTGTTCAGCCTCTTTTAAAACGTCATTTTCGTTTGTGCTGGCTAATCTTTTGAATTTTTTATGTAAATATTTTGCATTATTCCAGCACATTGAATTATTATCCGACATTTGTTGTTGTTGATTATCACTTTTGCCGCTGTTCTGCTGATCTCTTATACTACTACTACTATTGAAACTATTATCACCTGTATTCATATTTGAACTATTATTATTTTTATTATTATTACTACTATTGCTACTACTGCTACTGCTAACATTATTAGTATTAATTGTTGTTGCTGTTGCTGGTGCTGCTACTGTAATACTAGCATTATTGGCATTAATGGCGGTGGTGTTAGATTTTGTTGTAGTGGCAGGTATTTTTTGTGTTACACTCGATGACTTTGCTTCCTTCTCTGTTATCATCTTTTTGGAAGCTTCATTTTGTTGTTGCTGCTGCTGCTGTTGTTGATTGATTGTTGTATCATTTTGAACATTTTGTTGTTGCTGCTGCTGTTGCTGGGCTGCTAGTTTTGCTGCTAACTTTGCTTGTTTCGCTGTTAGTTTCTTTTGTGTTGGTGTCGTCTCTACCATTTGAGTTTGAGTTTCATTCGCAATAATTTCCTTTGCTGTTACCTCCCGATATGTTGTTTGTTGTGTTTTTTTATTTGTTGTTGTTGTTGTTGTTGATGTTATTGTACTTGATATTTTATTATTTTGATAATTGTTATTTTGTAACTTTGTTTTATTGTAATATTTAGTTGTTGTATTTGCAGTTGTTGTAGCTTCCATGTTGGTAAGATTCACCTCCTGATCTTGTTCCTTCTGCTGCTGTACCCTTGTACCACCAGGATCATCTATAATTAGAGATTTATGTAATATTAGTCGACCATAACTTTTATTTTGCCAAAATAGGTATAATTGCATTAACTTTATTATTTGTTTTCTCTTTTGTTTTTATGTATGTATGAATGTATGCATGTATATGTATGTGTTTTACGCACGTGTAAATGGAATCTTTTTATAAGTTTAACTTCTCAAATATTTAACAAAATAAATATTTTGCACTGCTGATAAATGTACATACATATGTATAACATTTTAAATTATATAAGTATGTACATATGTAGGTACATAGATAAAATTGAGGGATTTACAAGCTAACTTATGATATCAATGTCAAAGGTATGCCCTAAGAATGTAAAATGGTTTAAGGTGCTTTTCATACTGAAAGTGTCCTAAAATATTATGACTATGACTGCTATATTTATTGTGTTGTTGTTAACTATCCTTAGCCGAGCGGAAAAAGCAACAACGAAGAACTTAAACCATTTTAAGTTTTTAGGACATATGACATTATGATATCATAAGTTGCTTGTGAATCCCTCAAAAAGAATTTTTTTTTGTAAAAATCGTTTGACAAATAGGAGAAACCCATACCTAGCTTAATATGTACGATTTTATTATCTATAAATGTAATAAAATCTTTTAACGTAGTTTTCATCAATTTTACCATGTCCGATCAATTTCAAATCTAATTATTATAAGCTCACGGACAATACATTATTATTAGAACATTGGGCAGTCTCACGCCTATTGTTAAAATTTTGACAAAAATTCTTAATACCTACATGCATATGTATGTATATGTATGTATGCATGTATAAAAACTTCGAATCTAACGATTTAAAAAAAAATAATAAAGAAATAAATAAAATTCTTATCTTACACGTTTAATTTACCTTGAATTTGAGTTACTTTAGAAATAATATGAATACCTACATATGTACATAGATATACATTTGTAAATGTACATACATACATATTAATATACATATGTAGGTATGTACATATATGAAAAAATATATCGATTGTAAAAAGTTTAACAGTTGCTGCAGCATAATTGTTAATATGGAAGCACGTGTTAATATTCAAAGCATTCGTTTATTTAGGGGATAAAAAAAAATAAATTCGCAGAATTAAAATTTTTTCCACAATGTTGTCTAATAGAACATTAATTAATATAACACATTATGGTTAAATAAAGTTAATTATACAGTGAACTCGCGATAATGTAAACTAATAACAAACAAGGTAGTTCACATTATCGAATTTGTTCACATTTTCGATTGTAAAAATTTGTAGAGCCATTCTGTTTTTTTTT
>NDXZ01028971.1:210-14086 GCA_003055125.1 Paykullia maculata | reverse complement strand
ATATACCCTTATCACCTTAGGTGAAGGGTATAAAAAAAAGAATTCTTTAGCTAAAATTTAAAATTCAAATTAATACCCTCCGAAATAAAAAATGAATCGTTCTAAAAGAAAAGTTATACGCCCGCAAAATCCATATTGCAAAGCAAATTTACTTTCACGAATGACTTTTTGGTAAGTTTTGTTGCAACTAAAAAATAAATGGATACGTTTTTGATACATATGTATGTATATGTATATAAGAAAAGTTGTGACTAATGACACATTATTCCACAGGACATACATGTGTTTCTAAATAAAAAGAGTAGTGATGGCCATATAAAAATAATATATCAATATTTTGATTTAAAAATACTTGAAAGAAATTGTCAATGTACATTGAAAATGTAATTTTTATTAAAAAAAGAAAAAAAAACCAACACAAAAGAGTTTAAAAATCAAAAAGCCACCCTGATTGTGAACCTGTATTTTGTTTTTAAATTTTGATGCATAATAAATATGTAGCTAATGCTAAGTTAAAACCGCAGACTAACAACTAAAATCAACGATTACAAAAAAGTTAATCAAACTAAAATATAAAAAAAATGTAACACTTTTGCTATACACATGGAGCTTGACAGTTGCGGTCGGCCCTTTGTTGTTATATATTTGCAAATAAAAATGTTTTTGTATACACAAAACACAATAAATTAACAAAAAGGATTTATTAACAACAGTTCATACGATTAAGAATGTAATGGGGTTTTTTTTATAAAAGAGTAAAACACAATATAAAACCAAAGCTAAATGTAATGGATTCAATAATAAAAAAACAAATATTGAAGTTAAAATTTTTGATAATTTTATTCCATCCCATAAGGGTGGTATGTGTAACACCAGATAAGTTAAAAGTTAGGGAAGTCACCGGCATTTAAACAAATGATCATTTGTTCGTTTCCCCAGCGGTATCAGTATTCAATCAATATACCAAAAAATACTAAAAATACCGTTCAAGTTTGATTAATTAAATGCATTCTATTAAAATTAAGTCCAACAAGGATATTTTGTTAAAATTCGAAATAATAAGTCTACATAATACAAGTTGTTTTGCAATTCTGCCTTGAAATAATTTTTCTTTTACAAACCTTTCTTCTATTAGTGGTGCAAGTTTTGAAACGACTGATTATATCGTTTTAACTTTCTTTGGTGTTGTGAAGTTAAACAAGTTTTTTTTATATTTTAAGAAATAATTAAATTTATAAAAAATTCTTTTGTGTAAATGCAAAAGTGTCAATTATTATTATTATATATTCACATGTCTTAAAATGAAAATAATTTATTCTTCATACTGTATTTCTAAATATTTATAAAGATTAATAAAATGAAAAAAATTATGTCATAAATCACATTCAACTGTGGAAGTATATTCCTATGTACCTGTTTGGCCATGCTAAATGCAATTGCTTAGTTAAAGTTAATTATTTTTAAAAACATATAATAACAAATCAAAAGGTTACAAATCGTTTAAACAATTATAATTATCGAAGTGGACATAACACAATAAAGTTCTGAAACTCTGTAGGATGCCTGCGTTATACAGGGTGTCTGGTGGCAAATTTATATTTTTGAATACGACTATTTCAAAAAGATTTAAACGGTGCGGAGGGAGGATGGTACCGTTGGAATAATCGATTGTGCGGATTTGTCAGTCACAATGTCGCAGTGGTCGAGTGAGCATCACGCGTTCTTTGAGGAGACATTTTGAAGAGTAATGATTCTTACGCAAATGCTCGTCGACAATTTTATTCAAAGTTCATTTTCACTTAAACGGCCACGTCAACAAGCAAAACTGCCGTTACTGGTCTCCAAAAAAACTGCAACCCTCGATTGAAACATCAAAAACTATTGCATTGCCCCAGGGTAACTGTTTGGTGTGCCTTATCAAAGCATGAGATAATTGAACCATTTTTTTTTTCGAAAATTCTCGAGGCCAAGCGACAAATTTTGTACAGTGTGTTCAACTCGACGAAAGACATCTGGATAAAATACTCTTTAAAAAATAAAATCCGCATTTTCATTTTATCGTTCAATGCTTTTAATAAAACTTTGTGTCAAATATTACGTTCTTTATTTAAGTTAGAAAATATAAATCTGCCACCAGACACCATGTATTTTGTGACATCTGAAATAGACAAGTTGATTTTGCGAAAACATCGGATCATGTCTTGTTTAAAACTCATATTTTGAGCGCCCAGAGATCATATGAATCGAAGCTTTGTTCTGCTTTCGTTTAACTAAAACAATTAATTAATTGAAAAAACATTGTAAATTTATCAATATTTAATCACGCCTAGTTTGCCTACTTTTCGACCAAATTAAAAAAGTTGTTTCACGTTTTATTTCTATCTTTTACGAGAGTAAATAAGGTAGGTATGACATTTTTAAAAACTTTTTTTGTCTTAGCACCCCCCAGACCGGTATATCTACACAGACCCAGAATTATATTGACAGATTTTGGTATATATTTGATCTTGAATCTTTATTAAATCTGAATCTTTAATAGTGCCATCATAATAATAAAAAGATGCAGCTAAGATTAATTAAATTTATATTTAGTTTTACCTTCGCCTTCATAGTATCTACCGCGGTAGATATTTCTATTTTTAGTTCTTAATAGTTTATATCAACTATCAAATTATTTTCAGCGGGTTTTACGCGTTATACAAAAACAAAAAATATAGAAAAACTTCCATAATCTTATTATAAAAATTTTTATTTTCTAAAAAGCCGGCAAATTTTGATAACTGAACTAAAGACAATTTGATAGTTGATAAAAACTGTGTGAGTTATTAAGAACTGAAAATGGAAATATTTACCGCGGTAGATACTATGAAAGCGAAGGTTAAACTAAATATAAATTTTTATTAATCTTAGCTGTATCTTTTTATTATTATGATGACACTATTAAAGTATATGCACAAGCTTAGACCCGGTCTGCTTTACTTCCCCAAACTGGTTACCCAAAATGTTCCTTTTTTCTACCACGTAAATTTTATTCAAATCGGATCAGTTTTTACTAATTAACACTTTTCCCGTTTTTATCCCTATAAGTTTAAATTTCCATTTATTTACCCATTTACACCCCCAGGCACCAAATTTTTTTGAGTAGAATACAATGTTTTTTTTTTTAAATTTTGTTTGTATCTTCTCTAGTTTAGCAGATAATAAAGTTACCGATTTTTTCCCGTTCTTACCCTTATTTACCCCTTAAATATTTGAATTTCCAAAAATCCCTTCTTAGTGGATCTATACAATAGGAGGGGAACCCACATTCCAAAGTACTTATCTCTTGCCTTATGCGTTTGGGCTGTCCGATATGAATAATAAGGAAAATTATTATTATTTAATTAAAAAAATATGTTTGTCATACAAATGAAATTATAATTTTCTTAATTATTTCTGGTTTGTATAGGTATGTACATATGTATACATATAAATAAATAAAACTTATCGTTTTCTAAGGAATATCTTTAATTAAAAAATCCACTTTCTCAATTTGTAGGTGGACAACAGATCTCTTTCGGCAGGGTTGGTCCAAATCGTTAGAAGACACAGATTTGTATGAAATACCACCGGATTTAGACTGCGAAAATGGCACTAAGTTTTTGGGTAAATTATGGGAAGAAGAAAAGAAAACCAATAAAAATCCAAATATTGTACGTGTAATATGTAAAGCCTATGGAAAACGCTTTCTGCCAGTTGGCTTTTTCTGTTCCTTGCTGGAGACAACACTTAAGTAATGAAGATACAGTTTGAAATTAAATTTTTTCTTTTTTATATTTAAGAAAAAAAAAAATTATTGCAGATGTTTGCAGCCTTTGTTTTTGGGAGGTTTAGTATCGTTTTTTGCTGCTGGCCAGACTAGTATTAGTGAAAGAGATGCCTTTTTTTATGCCTGTGGTATTATCTTGTGTTCGTTGTTGATGGTATTGTATATGCAGCCATATTTGTTTTATGCCTTTAAGACGAGTTCTCGTATACGTGTAGCCCTGTCCGGCTTAATATATCGCAAATGTTTACAAATCTCTAAGAATTCTAGTGACGATGGTTTGCGTGGTAGAGCTATTAATATATTGGCTAATGATTTGTCAGTATTTGATGCGGCTTTGTGTTTTATACACGACTGGTGGAAGGGACCAATGGAATCTCTTATCATTGGCTATTTAATGTATCGCGAAATTGGTTGGGCAGCTATTGTAGGTATTTCCTTTATGTTGGCCTTTATTCCCCTACAGGCATGGGGTGCCCGAAAAGCTGCCAGCTATAAACAAAGGACTGTAGAACGCACCGATTGGCGTGTAAAGTTGATGAATGAAATTATTCAGGGTATTCAGGTGATCAAAATGTATGCTTGGGAAAAGTCATTTGCTCGAGTTATTGGATTTGTGAGACGCAAGGAAATAAATGCTATAAAGGGTTCCTCACGTATTTATGCCAGTCTAAATTGTACTTACATGATTTCTCCAATCTCTATCTTTTTGGCTTTGATTTCATACATCTATTTGGGTGACGCTCTGACAGCCAAGAAAATCTTCACCATATCCTCGTTCTTTACCATGCTTAATGAGTCAATGGTAAGATACTGGCCAATGTCCTTAATTTTCTTGGCGGAGTCTTGGATCTCAGTTAAGAGATGTAATGCCTTTTTATTACATAGTGAAGAACAAGAAAACACCGAAGAGCACTGCCAATATCAAAAAAATATTGGTTCCCATAATGTAATTACTGAAAAATCTGTCAAGGAATTTTTGTTGAATGTCAAAAAGGAAAAGGAAATCAAACGTATTGTCAACGTGAGGGCACAAAAGAAAAGTGTAGAAATGAGCAATGTTATGGCTTTTTGGAAAGCGAAGGATAAAGAAGGTTTAAAACAAATTTCAGCTTTACACAAGTTTACTACAACCTTTAGGGAAGAGACTTTGGCTGCTGTTGTGGGCCCGGTGGGCTCAGGAAAATCTACTTTACTTAACGCTATTTTGGGTGAACTTAAATTAGAATCTGGCGAGATTGAAGTTAATGGCAAAATTTCATATTGTTCCCAAGAACCATGGATATTCGAGGGCACAATAAAAGATAATATTATATTTGTGGAGGCCTTTGACAAATGGCGCTATAAACAGGTCTTGAAAGTATGTGCCTTAGAACGTGATGTAGAACTATGGCCCCAGCGAGATTTAACAGTGGTGGGAGAACGTGGTGTTAGTTTGAGTGGAGGCCAAAGAGCTCGTGTGAATTTGGCAAGAGCTGTTTATCGCAAGGCCGATATCTATTTGCTGGATGATCCCCTATCGGCCGTAGATACTCATGTGGGCAAACATATAGTAGAGAACTGCATTAATCAGTTTTTGTATGATAAAATTCGAATTTTGGTTACACATCAGCTGCAATATCTTTCCAATGTAGAACATGTAATATTAATGGATGGTGGCAGCATTGCTGCCCAGGGCAGTTATCAAGAATTGCTTAATTCAAAACAATTTCAATTTTTAGCTCAATATAAGAAAGAAAATAACAAAATCGATAATGATATAAAGTACATTGACGAAGAGTCGGAGGATGATAAAAGTTTTATAACATATAGATCTCGTTTGGCTTCCGAAAATAGTGCCGATTTTGGTATACAAGATATTGTAGTTGATGAGAAGGAGGAAATTCAGGAGCTTAGCAAGGAAGCACAAGCCGGTGGTTCTGTCAAGTTTGAGACTTATTTAACATATTTTAAGGCCTTAAACAATAAGTGCTTTTTCACGATAATAGTCGCCCTATTCTTTTGCACACGTTTTATGTTAAATAGTATGGATTACTTTTTATCGAGATGGTAAGTGGATGATTTAATATTTTATTATTTAATTCATTAAAATTATGGGATTTTTTTTTTATTTGCAGGGTCATTTGGGAAGAGAAAATTGCTTTGGTTCCACTTGAAGGTAACAACACATATAAGGAAGATAATAATGTAACAGATTTTTTGTTAAATAACCCAACTCAAACTTCTAATTGTGACAGTCATACAAATGAAAGATATGAACGTATTTTTATTTATTTAATGATATTGGTTGCCACGATATTTGTGTATATTTTACGTACTTTTGGTTTTTATCATATGTGCCTGCAGATCTCATTGCATCTTCACGATTTGTTGTTTCGTGCTATAACTCGCACATCGATGCTGTTTTTTAATACAAATCCTTCAGGTCGTATTTTAAATCGCTTTTCGAAAGATATTCGCACACTGGACGTGGATGTGCCTCGAACGTTAATTGACTGTTCGGCGGTGAGTAAAAATAAACAGATTTTTCATTGATCGAATTATTTAAGTGATACAAGAAAGACTATAAATTACAAAAACTAACACCCATATTTATAGCAAATTTTTAAATTTATTGAAGGTTTATTGAACAAATTTGGTATGAAAATGTTGTTCAATAAACCTTCAATAAATTTTTAAAAAAAATTGTAAAAAAATTTTTTTTTTTGTGTAGAACTTTATTATAAATTCAATTTGATGATCTTTGTTTATCTTCCCTTTTAGTTTATAATTGATATATCGGGTGTTATGATCATAGTGACCATTGTCAACTACTGGTTACTAATACCATCTCTACTTGTCATTTTGGTACTCGTAGCATTGAGGCAAATATTTGTTAATACCAGTCGTGATATAAAGCGCTTAGAGTCCATTTGTAAGTATTAAATATATGTATGTAGTTTAAACGAAATAATCGTTTAACCTCTTAAACTTTAATTATTACATAATTAATTAAGAGGGGTATTTAACCGATTAAATGAATACCCTTAATGGTTTAAAATGTATAAAATTATAATTACAGCTCGCAGTCCCATTTATTCTCTAACAAATCAAACATTCCAAGGTCTTACAACCATAAGAGCACTACAAGCCGAAAAGGCTTTAGAGTCAGAATTTTACGATCATCAGAATTCCAATACTTCTGCCTGGTTTTTGTTTTTCTCTTCAAGCCGGGCCTTTGCTGCTTGGACTGATATTTTGTGTGTGTGTTATATAAGTATAGTCACACTTAGTTTCTTGGCTTTACGTAACAGTTTTAGTAGTGGCGACGTTGGTTTAGCTATTCTGCAATCGTGTGCTTTGGTTGGCATGTGTCAATGGGGTATGCGTCAATCGGCAGAATTGGAAAATCATATGACAAGTGTTGAACGTGTTCTGGAGTACACAAATCTACAACCAGAACCTCCAATGGAAACTGAAGAGGCTTTAAAACCCCCTAGATCCTGGCCAAGCGAGGGTCGCATAGAATTTAAAAACTTTTATTTAAGATACAATCCCAATGATGAGTGTATTTTAAAGAATTTAAACATAACCATAAAATCAAAAGAGAAAGTCGGAATAGTAGGACGTACAGGAGCTGGTAAATCTTCGATTATACAGTCACTTTTTCGTTTAGCCTATAATGAGGGTATTTTACGCATTGATGGTGTGGACATTGCCACACTGGGTTTATATGATTTGAGAAGCAAAATATCAATTATTCCTCAAGATCCTGTATTATTTTCGGGTACTTTGCGTTATAACTTAGACCCATTGCAAGAATTTTCCGATGACGAAATGTGGCAAGCATTGGGTGATGTAGAGTTAAAGGAACATGTAACAAAATCTTTAGGCGGCTTAGGCTGTGCCATGTCAGATGGTGGCTCTAATTTTAGTGTTGGCCAGCGGCAATTGGTGTGTTTGGCAAGAGCCATTTTAAGACAAAACAAAGTTTTGATCTTGGACGAGGCTACGGCTAATGTGGATCCTATGTAAGGAACTAATTTAATATTGTTAATTAGAATTTTTATTAAATTCCTTTTACACTTTCTATAGCACCGATGCTCTTATACAGAATACCATACGCAGTAAGTTTGCCAATTGCACTGTCTTAACGATTGCTCATCGCTTGCACACTGTCATGGATAGTGATCGTGTTCTTGTTATGGATGCTGGTCATGCAGTTGAGTTTAATCATCCTTATTTCTTGTTGCAAAATCCTAAAGGCTTTCTACGCAGCTTAGTAGAGGATTCTTCTTCGGATGCCGCCACTGCCTTATTCCAGGCGGCACAAGAAAGTTACAAAACAAGAGTACAGCATGTCGGATTGCATTAAGACTTTAATTAAGTAAAGTAGAATCTTAAAAGTAGGAAAAGCCTAAGACTAAACATAAGTAGGGAATTATTTTGTAAGTTTTTAAAACTATTAAACATCAGGGATCTAAACAAGTGTACATGTTTATATGTTTTTTTTAATATAAATGTTGATTTAGTTTTTAAAAATTAAATAAATGTAAGTTTTTATAGAATTTATAAAAAGAGAATTCTAACAAAAGAAAAGAGGGTTTTAGGAAAAATTTTAAGAAATGATCAAAAAATGTTTGACAAATGATTTCTTTTTGAAAACTTTTTTTAAAGTTTTACAAAACATATTCAAAGCCGCTTTTTGTTTAAATATAAAATGCAATGCATTTTTAAGGTTTTTTTTTTATGGTTATATGGAATAGCTTCTTGGTAATGTAATTATATTATGTAAAAAGAAAACAGTAATATTAATGTACTCTAATTATTGTTAACGATAATTTCATAGTTTTATAACAATTAATTAATAAAATTTTAATATGATTACCTCAACGATATTTTTAAATTTGTCCTAAATGAAAATTTGCAAAATTGTGTGCATCGAAGGCTTTAAAAAACATTTTATAATGTCATAATTTTTAAACTGCAAAATTTTTTTTTGGTTTTTGTAATTTAAAACATAATGACACAACCAAATCACTGACAAACAGTAAAACTACAATAAGTTGAAATTTAATTTAATTTTGAAAAAAAAAACATTGCAAATTATTTCTTGTATATTTTAATGGTTTCAATATTTTTATTCTGTTCTCTACTTTTTTTTTCATCAAGTAGTTGCGTAGCACAGTGTAATTGGCAGTGACTATGGGTTTGTGTGGAAAAGAAGAGCAATTAGATAAAACAAATAAAAATATATACAAACATACATATGTATGTATGTATGTCTTTTTTCAGAATTTCTCCCACAACAATATTCCTAAATGATATGGCAGTTTTAAAGCTGTCGTCCTTTCAATCGAACCCGAAGTTTACCCAACAAAATCACACATACATACATATAGTCGCACAATAATAAAAACTAAATAAAAAAAATATATAAATTGTCCTTATTTATATACATACAAATGTATATTAAAAAAATAATTTAATTAAAAAACTTTAGCAATTAAATGCAAACCGACTGAAATTGTCTATGTGGATTTCGGTTCTATAAAATAAAATAAAATCACACGCATACAGTCATGGAAAAGCATAAGAACTTAAATTTAGTAAGCGAAAATGTTAATGTGTGCGTGTGTGTTGTTGATCTTTAATGAATGTGTATTACTGCAGCTATTATAAAAATTAAGGCAATTAAATAGAGAAAATTAAATATTTAATTTAACTTTTTCCTAAATAAAACGTATTTCAAATATAACAGGCTATTGTGTACAAAGACGAAATTTCATTGGTTAAAAACATTTTAAAAAAATACTTGAGATAAATTGATTAACGATATTACTAGATCTTGTGCTATTAGAAAATGTTCTAAATATTGCAGTTTTATATGAAGAAAATTTATTGAAAATAAGAAATAACTTTTTTTTAGTTTTCCTGTTTTTTTGTAATATTTTTTTTTTAGAAAATTTGGTTATATTTTCCAAAATTTTAAACTGCAAAAAAAACAATTTTTGAAAAATATAATTTTTCTAATCTTTTCATAAACAAAACATGGAGAACAATTTTCCAAACCCGAGAAATATTTAAAACAATTTTTCTAGATAAAACAAATTTTTTATAAAATACATTTTTTTTTTGTTGGAAGGGTATAGTTTAAAGCTTAAAAAGAAAATGAACAAAGATTTTTTCAAAATTACACTGTGTAACAGTGGAAAAAAACACAAGAACGTGACAGTATAGATTCGATTCCACTAACAATGGGTTGTAAAGCCCTATACTCAGTTTGGCCAGATTGCTGACCATTTTTTAATGGGCCTCAAAAGATTCTAAAAATCAGTAGGCCCCAAAAAAAAGGTGTTGTCAGTTTTTGTCTAATAGCTAGTTAAGAGTTGGTGATACGGCTTAACTATGTTTGGCAATAATGTAGCTAAGAGTTCGATAAACAAACTAAGTTAATATGTTTTTGTATGTTTGCACTTTTTTAAAAAATTAGAAGAAAAATGTATTATTTTTAGCACAACTTTCAGGAAATCCAAATTTTTCACTAACAATATTTGGCAAAATTGTAGCCACGATGAACATACTAATACAATCTGAAAGTGTCTAGGGACCCTAAACTGCTTATAAAGAACTCTTTGTACCTCAAAAATTGTAGATTTTCATAATTTTTTGACGTTCAAAAAAAAATTTTTTTTTTTGGAAATAATTTAATAAAACATCTTTTTGTTCTATTGAGTTGTGTTGTACTATTTATTTGGAATATTTAAAATATATTTGAGATATCTTTCGTCTATATCTGAAGACAAAATTGTTAGAAATTGTGAAAATTTATATATGTATATGACTATGATTTTTTTCTTAATTTTCAAGGCGTGCCGAATCAGAATATTGTGTCACCAGCTCTAAAACTTCAGTGCTAAAATTTAAGCAAAATCTGACAACGCTTTCAAGACCCGCAGTGAGGTCGATATATGAACATTTTAATATTTATATTTAATTAATTTGTGAAACACGTTAACTTTGTTCATTATTTTACAAAAAAGAAATAAATTTGTTTATTTTAATAAAAAGTCAAACTGAACCACTGACCTTCGGGTCAAACTGAACCACAAACTATAATATTTCTTAATTCTTTAATTTTTTTCATTATTTGGTGAAAATTGATAGAAAATATTTTATTGTACAATCCTTCACGGGTTGACCAGAAGAATTACGTTTTATTTTAATGATTTTTAAAGTATTCAAAGAGTAGAAAAAAAGCTGCATTTAACAGACTAAATAAAAGTACGTAAAGCACCCTTTGCTAATATATATTCGAAACCATACTGTCACGTTCTTGCTTTTTAAGAAAAGTTTTCGTTTGTTTCATACAATTTTTTATTAATAGACACTTAGTTGTGAAAAATCCTTAAAGAAAAGGCTTATATTTTATTTTTTTGAACAGAGAAGATATATAAATATCTATAGATATTTTTAAATAATATTTTTCTTACACATAGAATTTGAAAAAGTTTCATTAAACATCTTCAAATACATGGGGGTTACTCTGTAATTCGATTCGATTAGAAATTTGTACGAAATTGTATGCCTTAAACATGTAAGTTCGAAAATGTTTTCTTTCGAATAGAATTACAGAGAAACCCCCAATATTTATGACTTTCCAGTAACACTGCTAAATTTTCATTTTATTGCTTTTCGGTCGTTTTAATTTCACTCGAAATACTAAAGAAGGAAAAAAGTTTCTTTAAAGATTTTTTTTTTATAAAATTAATCTTAAAATTTCCAACTGTTAGAAAATACAAAACACGTTTCTCCATGTTTTGTTGTACACTTTTGAATTCATTGCCCTTCATGACTGTTTCTTTAGATGTGTGTTTGTGTGTATATATTTTAAAGCAAATTTACTGTAGATACAATTGAAGAAAAAAGAAAACGAATCTAAAAACAGGCAATATGAGAAAAACTCCAGATTGTGCCAATTTATTTGCTAAACTGCATTGTTGTGCAGATTATTTTTTATATATTTAATTTTTTTTTATTTCATTCCATTTTATTTATTTTCGCTTGTATTTCATTTTTGTTTGTTCTTGTCCTGAAAATGGCATTGGAAAAATCCTTACGCTGACTTATGGCTTAAGGCTGGCAAGAGGTTGAATTGGAGATTTTTTTCTATAAATATTTTAGATTTGCTAGGCTCATCTTGTCGCCTTATTTTGCTTTAAAGAAATAATCAAATGTTTTATGTTGAACACGATTCTATTAGAAGTGAAATCGGGAAAAAAATATAATCAGAAAAAAAAACTTTTAATATGTAATGCTACGTTTGCAACGAAAAAATCTGACGACGGGCGTATTTGCAAATTTTTTAGAAAGGAATCTTTTTATTAACGGTTTTCTTGAGTACCCCCTCCGCTGCAACATTTTCCACATCCCTGTTATTTTCTAGAAGAATAACATTAAAAAAAACTATTTTTATTTTGATGACAGTCACGTTTAACAAATACCCGGGGAAAACTTGTACACACACACACACACACACACACAAACTGTTAACTTTGCAGTCAACGCTTCAATTGCATTTTTGCTCTTAAATTATAAAATAAATAAAATAAACAAGTTGTTATACAGTAAAAGGAATAAAATTGACAAACAGTAAAAACTTAAGGGATTTAATTAAACAACTTTTTTACGTAAATTTTAATTTTAGTGCCATTAGAGCTTTAACCGCTTACTTCCTAAAAGTTTTAATTAAATAAGCACTTGCTTAGATTTGTTTTTAAAGTATAAATATGTAACATATCAAATTTGCTTTAAAAGAAAGTTTTAGCAAATTTAGCACGTTTTAGAATAAGGTCGCTTACATGTGATCATTTAAGAGAATCTGGCACTGATAAGTGATAGTTCTAGATTTGTAAATTAAAGCTAAAAATATTTGTCGATAATCTTTAAATTAAAAGGGAACTTCAAGTAAAATAGTAAAGTTTCTATGTTATTGTATAACAATTCAATGCCAAATAGATATTAACTTTCTAATGATATAACGAGACCCAAATAAGGGACACAACAAATGCTAAAAAAAGCTGTAGAGTTTCAGAAAGTATGTAGATCAATCTGGTGGTGCTTCAACATTGACAAACATAGACAACAAAGCCAATTATTAAATTTATTTATCATATTGCAACACAGTTTTTCCTTTTACCGATGTGGAATATAAACCTGGCGTTGACCAATCGCAAATTTTTAAAATTCTAAATCATGTGTAAAGTGCTTTTCTGTTAAACGGTGTAAATTGAATTATTTTCAAAGGTTGGTTCGAATAGAAATTGTTTTTATGTTTTTTTAAGTATAATTATTTTGGTTTGAAAAACTTAATTTGTATTTTTTCTAAAATCATAAATTTTTTAATGTTGTAGATCTGCAACCTATGCATTTACCAGAGTACTTGCTGACGAAGAGAGAACTGAGAACTGACGAAGGGAGGTCTAAATATGATCTAGAGGACTTTAATTTAGAAGACTGTGAGTTTTTTTTACAAAATCCGATAATAATTCTTAGACGATCTTGAAAGTCCTTTGTTCCTCCAAAGGACTTTTAAGATAATACCTACAGACGACCAAGCGGCGCAGGTTTCATGGCGGCGCAGTCATTGCTTCTCGTTGAAGCCCACCGACTTACTTGATTTTTTTTGGGGGGAAATGAAACCTGCACCGCTTGGTCGTCTGTAGGTATTATTAGAAATAGTTTAAAGAATCCTTAAAGAATCAAATCTTTATTCTGTTCAAAAAAAAATGTAACAAAACCTTTATAGCTACTTAACTCAAACAAAACTAAGGAAACATCTATTAATATTGTTATATATACGTATGTATGTCGGTCATCAAATATATCTGTCTGATAAATATAAATAGATTTGGGACGATTTGCAGATTTCCCAATTTTAATAATAATTTTAATAATAAGTGTCTGTTTCCGTAATAGAAAGTTTTTATAAAGTAAAACAGACTAGAATAATCAATATACTGCCCATGTGGACGGATGAAATTTAATATACAGCTTCTTTAGGAGATATCACATTAAACTGGGAATACAAAC
>NDXZ01028953.1:0-26683 GCA_003055125.1 Paykullia maculata | reverse complement strand
TGCATAGAAAAATAAATATTTTGTGGAAATTAGCCAAAAAAAAAACAAAAAAAAATTTTTTCAAAGTTGTTCCGGGAGAGTGTGGTGGTATCGGGGGGATACCTCCCTTTACTAATAAACTTATGGTGACGATAAAAGAAGCATTTGCTAAGCAAAAGTATAGAAAAACTTAAAAAAAGTAGGTTTTTTCAGAGGTAGGATTAGTTTTTCTTAGGAAAACTTTTTTCCCCTTTATCCGATTTTTTTTATTTTCAAGCTTTACCAGCCTATGACCATAACACATATTTCTGCCAAGTTTCATTGATCTAGGAGCACTCAATAACTTTTAAGAAGCGATACAAGCAAAAAAAAGTGATGTCCGGCTAGATTGGCAAAATACCCCTATGTGAGCCGATTATAAATCAGGAATTATATCAGTTAATACTTTTAAAATATTATTTAACTACTTGCTTTAAATAAGTTTAATATCCAATTGATTGTTTGGGCCTACAGAACTCAATATCAAAAATATATTCGACTTCCTAAGAATTAAAATGATATTTGTTACTTCTATACATTACGCTTTACAGAAACACTTAGAAAAAACCTTTAGAGCCGGTTTGAAAACCGTCATGAAGTTTATAAACATCCGTCGAAAATATAATTACTTATACTTAAATTTAAGTGGTTCCTAAGATTTTTATCAGCCAAATTGTAGGCAGCTTTTATTTCTTGTTAAATATCTGACAAATAAATTATTACATTTCACAATATAATCTTGTTCTTTGAAAACTACTTCTAAGTAATGCAAACGGTATGTTATACTCATTAAAAAATATATGTTATTAAGTAAAAGCAATTCATCACCCAGTTTTTGCTGGGAACATACATACGTATGGTTTAAGAATTAATATGGTTTCACAAATATTAAATGTGTGTGACACGCCCACTTAAATGCCCAACACCAAAATAAGACGGGTTGTTTAAATTAGATATTTTCTTTATGGGTAAAGACTTTACATAAATAAAAAGCTCTACATTATTATGTATATCCAAATTGAAGCCATCGGTTGAAATGAACAGGAGCGCCCACCTGTTGTATAAGGTGTAATCCCTTAACTACATACAGTTAAACACAAAAGTTCTAAAATAGTTCTATATTGAATATGAATTAATGGGCGAAAATTAAGTGTAACATTTCATTTTTATGCCCATCCTTCACATACCATGCCTTTAAGTTTAATTATAATTAATGTTATTTAATGTATTTTTTTAGCTTGTTATAGATGACGTGACACTTAACAATTCGGGAGAGAAATTTCTGCAAAACAAAGATATGCATCCCGCCTATAAACCTTTTAAAATTGCTCTAAATCCTGATGGTACCATTTCACATTTGATATTCAAAGAAACGGATCCAATATGGTCGACAAACTTTAAGAGAGCCATAGCTTCTATGATACAATTTCAGACTAAGAAATCGGGAGCTTTTGTTGTGGATGAGGTAAAAAGAAAAACTTTTAAATAGAAAATGAAATAGATTAATGAAAAATTTCCCTAAAACAGATGGGCATTCATGGGGAATGTGTAACAGAATATTTTATATCCAATAAAACGAATTACATCTCGATACGTAAAACACCGGAGTTGAGTTCATGCAAACCCTATGCTGAGTCCATACATGTGACGCGCAGTAATGTACCCACAAATACCTGTAAATTTGATTTTCAACAAAATGTCATAAGTGGCAATGAGGCCATATTTGGCATGTTGCCACATCCTGAAACGGGCTACTTTTTGAGTATGGCCCACGTTAAGGGTTCATCTCTAATACACACCTTCGAGTCTACGGGCGAAGCACAATTTATAAACTCTGAGTATGTTGAATTTTCTAAAAAAATTATTCTTCTCTTTATCTAATTTGTATATCTTTTAGATTACTGTTAAACTTTTTAAATGAAACCACCATTGACAATCCCATAGATATTGAAACTTCTATGGCCGATGAAGTTTCCGGTTTGCAACTGCTGCCAGTTGAATTAAATGATCCGACGGGGGGACGTTTTCCTCAACAACAAGAAAATCTTATAAATGCCGCCTCTCATTTGCTAGACAGTTTAGCAGAGGGCCTAGAAAATTCCAATTATAAATTTAGCGAACCCTATGACTCCACAGTATCAGATGTCATAAAACTTTTAACAGAAATGGACTATGAATCCCTTAAGAAATTATATACCGAAGTGGATATTGGTACTTCGTATCGGCAAGAAACTATACGTAATATATTTCATGAAATTATACCCAGAATTGGCACCAAAGCTTCCGTGTTTCTGACACGCTATTTAGTGGTGGAGAAGAAAGAAGTTAAATCCACCATTGCCGTTCAACTGATAGTCTCCATGCCTTTTCATATATTCGAATTGTCCTATGATTTAATTAAAGGTTGTGAGGATTTTCTTAATCTAGGCCCCGAAAGACCCGATGTTATGCAGGCTGCCGTCCTAAGTTTTGCCACTTTAGTGTATAATGTCCATATAGCAGGTGGTATTAATAAGGATGTTTTTGAGGAATATGTTCAGAAATACTTCAATTTATATTTGGGTGAGTTAAGGGACAATTTATTTAGAAGTGGAATTAAGTTGTATATTATTTTGTTTTAGATTCTCGAGACTATGACAGCAAAATGTTGTATCTACAAGGTCTTAGTAATTTGCAAGTGGGTAATGTAGCCAATTATTTGGATCCAATTGTTAGCAATGGAGAAGAAAATCAGGATATTAAATTTTTAGCTGCTTGGACTACTTTATCGTTGGCACCCGATCGTGCCGAAAGAGTGAGTATTTAGTTTTGTTAAGGATGGTTCAAGAAATACGGAAACTTTTAAACTTTTATTTGGACCTTAAGAGAAATTACACTAAACTGAATTTTGTGTTTTTTTCTTATTTAAAATTGTTTATAGATTTATGAAATCTATTGGCCCATATTTGAATCTCGTAATGCCAGCTTAGAACTACGTGTTGCCGCTGTTACACTACTTTTGATCTCGAATCCTACAGCTGCCCGTCTTATCAGTATTCATCGCATAATACAAAGTGAAACCGATCCTCACATGATAAATTATTATAGAACCACGATCACAAGCATTTCGGAGACAACATATCCCTGTTATCAAAACTTGTAAGTAAAAGAAAAATACATTTATTTCAAATAAAAACCAGGGGGTCAATTACGGCATTCGATATCGATCGAAAATAAAAAATTCTAATTAAAATTCCTATCCCAAATGCACAGAAAACTCGATCGATCGAACAAAATTTTGCCTCCATGGGGCAAATTACGGCATTCGATATCGATCGAAAATAAAAAAATTATTAAAAAATAGAAAAATTACATCAAAAATTATAATTGGAATTCCTATACCAAATGTAAAGAAAACTCGATTAATCGAACAAATTTCGATCGATAACGAATACCGTTATTTGCCCCCCAGAATAAGAGTTGTTGTTCTAAATTTGAAATCGACTTTTAGTTTTTTGTAAAATTTACATGTTTATGGAATGGAAGATATCACGACTTGTGCTTACAGATATGTATTAGAGGTTACTTTTTATAGTGAAAATCTTTAGACTTCATTTACAAAAAGTCTTTAAAATATCGAAGAAGAAGAAGAATTTACATATGTATGTATGTATATTAATATTTATAAAAAATTTTAGGAGACGTTTACTTTCCTACATGCATCGACATTTACCACAAAAACCTGAGCCGCGTTACTGGGTAACGGGTAATTATATATTCGATTATCGTGATTCGAAATTTGGTATTGGTGCCATGTTGCAAGCTTTACTGGTGGGTGATCCAAAATCAGATTTACCCGTTGTGGCATATTTTCAATTCGATACAGAGGCTTTGGGTAAATTTACTGGTCAATTGGCGGTAGGTTTTTTTTCTTTTATTTAAAAAACATTTAAAATTGGTGTAAATTTCCGATCAAAAAATTAATATAATTACAGCTGTACATCAAAGCCCGCGGTCTGCCGGATACCATGTTTAAAACTCTTATGAAAACGAATGGAGATCCCAAAAAATATATAAATATACAGAGTCTTTTAAAACTACTAGATGCTCCCATTATTGATACAAAACCTTTACATTTGGAATTCATATTGAAAATGGAGGGTAAAGCGGTATTATCATATTATTTAAATGAGCGGACTTATCAGAAAATCACCTACAAAGATTGTTAGTTTATACTCTTAGAAAAATATCCAAAATTATATTAATTTTCATATAAATTTTCTGTTTTATATTCAAGTAATCGATCGCATTTCTTTCCTTATACGGGCCGATAGTCACATTAACATGCAAACGGTTAGATGGCCTTTTATGACCAAATACGCTGTGCCCACAGTTTTGGGCACCAATGCCGATGTCCTGCTACAAACTACTGTGCTCACCTCTTTGCGCGGCAACATTACCCAGTTTCATCATCCGAATGTTATGAAATCTTCGTTGGAAATTGATGCCCGTTACTCTTCGTATGCCTCGTGCCGCAGTCGAAGTTATAATCCTTTCTTGAATTTGGATCATGAAATTAATCGTGAGCAGGGCTTTTTGATTTATGTTCCGCTTTACTTGAGTTTGAATTATTATGCCGGCGTTTGTTGGGAGTATGCCTTTAATCGTCCCGCCAATTTAACCAGTGGTTTTTCGTTTAAATCCAGATCGGTTACAACAACTAGAGGATTAATAACGAAATCCGCTAATGAACCATTCGAGGAAGTAATGCATCCAGAGAGGCATCATGATGTGGTAAGTGAATATATGAATGTATGTTTACATATTTGATAGATTCACAAGGTGTGTTATTATGTATCACGTATTGTTATATTGTTGTAGTTTTCTTATACAAATAAAACAGTTTAAAAAGACGCTTAGTAGTGGGACTTCGGAAAGGATTTTTTGTTATAATTTTTTTAATGCATAATTATTAAGTGAGATATTGAAATTATGAGAGGAGAGGGAATGGAAAGCAAACTTACATATACAGCTGTGTTCAAAATAATAGAAGCGGTGGTACCAAATATTTTGTTAAGTTTAATTTATTGCTGTGTTACAACGGAATTGGAAGAAAACAAACCCAAAACAAATGATCATATTAACTCTTACGTTTATAATTCAATTGAATAATTTCTTCATTTTCGTTCTGAGAAATTTATTTATAAAAATATGAGGTTTTTTTTAAATGACTGTGTTTAAGTATTTAATTCCTTTAAGGAATTAAAAACAAATTATTAAGAAGTAATAGATAAACCTTTTAACTTGTTTTTGTTTTAGTTATAAATAACATGCTTTTTTTTAAATGGGACGAGGAAAACATTGTACCGAAGAAAACCGAAAGTTATTTAAAAGTCTTTGAAAGCAAGGAAAAAGTTTAGAGAATTTAAAAAAATACTATTTTGCTTATTTCAAATGATTAGAAATGCATTATTTTACAAAAATTAACCCGAGACTCACGGTCGAAAACGTAAAACATTAGGTGTGGATGATAGTCGCATAGTTCGATTTAGCAAAGCAGATCCTTCGGCGTCATCAAATAGGATCCAGAACGAGCATTATTTGTCTGTTTGCACTGTGACTATTCGTAGATGCTTGATTCAAAATAAATTTAGGA
Organism: Paykullia maculata; assembly: GCA_003055125.1. Lineage (NCBI taxonomy): Eukaryota > Metazoa > Arthropoda > Insecta > Diptera > Rhinophoridae > Paykullia > Paykullia maculata. The sequence continues at coordinate 21,030 of NDXZ01028953.1, read as the reverse complement.
CAAAAATACCACAAACTGCCATTATTGGCATAGAAGCAAGTAGCCTTATGGCTAAAATTAGCGAAGGAACATATCATTTGGCCAAAAAAAAAACGGAGAAATATATTGTGGACTGATAAGAGCAAAATCATTTTGTTTGGTGGAACTGTATTTAGAAAGTATGTCTGACGTCCCTCTAAAACGGAATATGAAGCGCAATATACAATAAAAACCGTAAAGCACGGTGGAGCAAAAGTCCTGATATGGGGATGCTTTTCATACAACTAAGTTGGTCCAATACACTAAAAAAAAGGTATCATGGATCAGCGTGTATATATCCTGAATAAGGTTATACTGCCATATGTAAGGTGAAATATGCCACTAAAATGGGTCTATCAACAGGAAAACAACCCAAAACATACCAATAAATTGGAAAAAGGGTGGTTTTTAGCCAATGGGGCTAAGGTTATGTGGTGTCTTGCTCAGTCCCCAAACCTTAACCCCATCGAACATCTATAGGGTGATGTTAAGAAATTAGTTGCCAATAAAAGACCGTCTAATGTAAACGAATTGTGGAATGTACTGCAAAATGCGTAGTAAAGTATTCCGGTAAAACGATGTCAAGATTCAATTGACTCCATGTCCCGTAGATATAATGAAGCCATTAAAAAACAAAGGCTATTCCACCACGTATTAAAAATATATAACTTTTTCAAGAATTTTGTTAATGTTTATAGTATTTTGAGTTATTGATAGATCTTGCCAATTTTTAATACCGATTTTCTCGAAAGTATTTCCAAAAGTTGAATAAGCAAACTTGATTTCATTTAAAACACGGACAGGCGAAAAGACGGAGAGACGAACATGGCTAAATCGACTACTCTATCTATAAGGATTCAGGGGGGTTACTATGTAATTCGATTCAAAAGAAAATATTTTCGAACTTACATGTTTAAGGCATACAAATTCGAACAAATTTCTAATCAAATCGAATTACATACAGTAATCCCTCAGAATAGGGTCGCAAATAAATATTGTAAAAATTACAAACGGAATGACAAACCTATATATACCCTTACCACATGTGTGAAGGGTATAAAGACAAAAGCAACTGGGTCAAAAAAGGTAAAGTTTTTTTTGAACACAACTGTACATATGTATGTATTTAGGAAAATATAACGACGATAACATTCCTTGTGAATCCACCGATTTTTTATTCCAAATGATTTAAAAAAATTCCAAGTCTATAACAAATTAGAACTTAACAAAAATCTCATGCTTCTTTCTATTTTAGGTACAACTATTCAAATACGACATGGAAGATTTGGGAATGTCCATGATTATAAATACCAACCTAAATGAGCTTAACAAATATCGGGGCATGTTGTTGAAATCGGAGTTTATGGAAAAGTATTGAAACTAAAGCGTATTTAAAGCTAAAACAAATATTAAATTTTTTTCTATTTTTCCAGTGGCTTTTCACGCAATATGATCATCAACTTCCTTATGTATGTTTTCGGTGTGGCCCAATTAAGTTCCATACATTTGGGTCATGATCGTAATTTCACTTTATTAATATCGAATGACAAACTTACAAAAGTATGTTAACGATCTCTATTCTACACAAATGTTTTCTTTAAAATTTAACAATTTTTCTGTTATATGTAGATTGAGGGGGCTATTTGTAGTACCGAAGAGTTGAAATCTCATGACAGCATTTATCGTAACGTTAATTTTACTCTTATGCATACGGATGATCAAATAATGGAAGAAAGTCTTCATAAATGGATTATTAATATGGATGTTGAATCGTCGAAAAAGACCAGCTGGTTTAATTTAGCCGGCAACGTGCAACGTACAACAGCAGAGACAGTGGAAATGCCACAAACTGATTGGAAGGTAAGTGAGATTTTTAATAACAATTATATTTGTGAAAAACTTTAAAAAAAATACTTTAATTTCAAAACAAAACACATAACTTATTAAATATGTATGTCATTTACCAGCTAAAATTGTGCAGCATTTTTTCGTAAACAAATTTTGGTCTTTTAATCACAAAACATTTCGATTATATTTAAAATTTCTCTCGATAAAAATACATAAGCAACAAAGCACAACTAAGAAATGCCAAAAAAAATATGTTATATTTTACATAAACATTCACATGCACCTCCCTTCGCTTTAACGCTTGGCCTCCAATTCCTCTTCAGCTTTGATCAAAGTTATAATGCCCTGTTGCAGTGATTGGACCAGTTCAAATTCGGTAAGACCCAAACGGCGACTATTTGATATGTCCATAACACCATCGTCTATGGCGGTATGTTCACCACCTGTACCACGTATTTGTAAATTTAATTCTTTGGACAAAGTGCTTAAACGTTCGCTTTCTTGAGCTAAGAGTGGTAGGCGTATGTGTACCGAAGCCCTTAGGGTTGTACCCAAATTAGTGGGACATGCAGTTAGATTGCCATAGCGTTGATGGCGACCGAAAGCCAGATTCTTTTCAAGTTCTTGTAAACCTTTAACCAAACGGCTGTAGACATCACCTGGAATAGGAAATTAGAGAAAATAATTACAGCACAAGTTTTGAAGCCATAAAAAAGTTTCAACTAAACTATGTTTTATTGCTTTTGATCTCACAAAGGAAAAATTTTTAAGTTTTGGTAACAAAAACAATATAATAAGTTTAAAAATTGTGTTGATTACAATTTTAAAAGTTTACAGGTTTATAAAATCTTTTGGTGCATATTCGAATTTCGAAATAAAGGTTTAAAACTGCTATATAAAATTTTTGATCTCCAATTCGACAGTAGCACGATTATCTACATCACTAGACAACAAAGTTTTTAAATTACAAAACTTTTTTTATTTGTATAAAAATATTTTCAGATGTATCTACATACAAACATACAAAGAGCTGTAACTTAGTTATATATGTATATATCAACAAGAATGTGTATGCTTTCCTTTGCTCAAGCCCTACAATAGGCCAGGGAGCAAAATACGGCAAAAATTCTAATTAGAATTCCTCTACCCAAAGCAAAGAAAACTCGAACGATCAAATAAAATTTCAATCGATATCGAATATCCTATTTAGCCCCCAGATATAAGTATAAGAAGGTATAGAATTAAAACCAACTTTGACTTTGTTTAACAATTAATTTAATGACATTAACGTTTTAAGTGATTTCGGGAATGTAACCGCCGCGTTTGGCACGAATACATAATGTGACTTGGAGCTGCAATTTAGATTCAACAATAACGCTTCTAATGTTGGCTTCCAATTGATCGATGTTTTTGATTTATCGGCGTAGGCAAGCAACGTTAGATATTTAAATTTAACAAACAAGATGACCAGTTAACAGATCCATATCGTGAAATTAATAATGTTTTCTTCCTGCAAAATTAATGCCTTCCAATAAAGGCTCTCTCTTTCACCCACTTTTGACCCAGTTACTTTTGTCTTTTTAAATAAATTTGATCATTTCGCAAACGTTGCTTTGGTCAATCCAAAACAATCGAGAACTTTTAAATCAACTGTCTTAAAAAAAACAGTGTTGCCAATATAAAGTAAAAGTCCTCCTGTTAAAAAAAATCGCTTTTATGTTTGGAATTGCAATTAATCAGGGGTATTATAGAATCCAATAGCTGTCGAAATTGGATTTGAATCTGAGGAATGAATTCTTTTATGTAATGAATTTTAATACCCAGCAAAAAATGATGCTTCCTCGGAAGCAGCTTTGTAAGGTAGATTGCAGTTGTGCACCGCTTCCATTTCTTTGAAAGATTACATGATTTTTGTATGAGATTCCTCGCGTAGAGGCTCTGCTTTAGAGCTCCTTAATAATCTTTAAAAAAGAACTGCTGGATATATTCATTTTGCACATCACTTTTGTAATAGTTTCAAAAGGCAATAAAAGAAGGTAAGCACTAGTCACATTTACTGTTTCCAAATAGAGATTTTTTTTGCTGGGTATGTTCGATTTGAAATTAGATATTTCAACTGATTTTTCGTATTTTGGACTAAAGCCAATTTTACATATTAAGAAAACTTGGATTTAGTCAAAAATACAAAAAATTTAAAAAGTGGAATTATTGCGTTTTGTTATGGACCTCCTCAATTCGAACATAAAACCAAAATTTGGTTTTATTCTATGATACCCCTGAATATTATAAAATAAAAAGATCGATAATTAAAGCCAAGTTTTGTTTAACGATTTATAAAGTAGTATGTCTGCAATTAAAACAAAGGTCACTTTGCCTTTTTGATACACCTGAGATTGAGGTAAACACAAAAATTAAAATAACTTTACAAATTTGTCGATCATTTTGCTACTAAATTTACATAATTTTTAACAAATTCTATATTTTTCTATATTATGGGAAATGTCTCTTTAATTTTCTCTTTATAGAACACAATTTGGGGGGTTACTCTGTAATTCGATTCGATTAGAAATTTGTTCGATTTTGTATGCTTTAAACATGTAAATTCTCAAAAGGTTTTCTTTCGAATCGAATTACAGAGTAACCCCCCTGAGCTCGAACTAAATTCTTATATTATTATTCTTAATTGTTGATATAAAAAAAAAAGATTTTGTAAAAACTAAAAATTATAAAAATATTTTGGAAATATCCGGAAAAGCTGTTTTAAATTATAAACAAGGCCTATTGATCGAAAAGTAAGGATTACAAAATGTTTTTATTTTTATCTTAAAAATTAAAAAAAAAAAACTTACCCAAATCCCCGCATTTTGTCATTGAAATTATTCTTAAATGATCCTCCTCATTAACCCAAACCAAAAATGTCTCGGCTGGATTGTGGAAAATACCACGACCTATAGGCCAAAAACGATAACAGCCAGCATCTTTTAGATATGCATCACCCTTCTTAAAGAGTATGTGACGTTTAACCATCTCCGTTTGGGTCTCTGTACTGATATCTTTCATGCTAAAATACGCACCCGCCAACTCGCCCTCAAATGATTCTACGGCCGTTCTCACCTTGTCTTCCACCTCGATAAATTGTTTCTCAGTGAGTTTAACAAAATAGGGAAATCCGTCGATATTACGGGCAATACGTATGCGTGTTGATTGTATGTATTTCTTTTCAGGATCAAGATTTTCGATATCATCTAAATTGCCAAAATCGGTATCAGGTTGCAATTGCTCCTTCTCATTTTCCAGCTGACCATGATAGTCGCGTATGACAGGATCAAAAAGTTTATTATAGGCATCATAAGATTCGGCATCGGCCGCATAAACACCACACGATGAGTCGTGATGTTGGAAACCCGACTGAACGCAGTCTAATAAAGAGGCTTCAACCGGCGGAGAGGTAAAAATTCCTTTGTATTCTGCAAGAAGTTCAGCAGTTAAATATTTGCGCAAAAGTGAGGCTGCTTTTTCTTCATCTTCTGTAAGCGATTTAAAACCATCTGTCAATAATTCCGCAACTTCTTCGGGAGTTTTTTTGCTAAAAATAAAAGAATAAAATTGTATATTTGAACCTCTTTTTAAAACAAAAAAAGAAAGGACTTACATTAAAGCTTTACATCTTTCCAAGTCTTGTTCTAATGTTGAAATTTTCTTGAGAGCCTCCTCTAAATCACTTTTCATTACCTCAAACTGGTCATCATCTGGACAGGAATCACACATGAATTTTCTAACAAAACGTATAGCATCATCTGGTTTGTTTTGTTCTTCATACAGTTTTATTAAAGCTTTACTTAGAGCATCTATAACACCAGCCCGTTCCAAATATTTACGATATTGCACACGTTTCGATTCAATCTTTCAAAAAAAAAAAAAATTTAACAAACTTCTTGAACATGTTTTAGGATCTCTTGTCTCAATTTAAACTTACCGAAGTCATTTTGTTTTAAAACTAATTAATTCAGTTAATTTATTAATGGCAAAATCTGTTTTTAAAACTTTTCTATACGCATAAAAATTAATTTGATTTGATTTCTTCAAGGGTTTAACAATTTTGTAAATATTTAAAAAAATTTGTCAATGATGTTGTTTTTAATGCACTTGTTACTTTGATTGCTTGATTCTATTCTATTTAATTTTACTATTATTTTTTATTTGAAAAATATTGATCAAACGTTTACTTTTTTTTCATTATTATTTGGTTTTTTTTATAGCTTGATTAGGGGGTTAAAGGATATTTGTACAAGAGGTACGGACGGATATTAAGTTATTATTTGCTTTAAAACGACAAAAATCAAACTATTTGTGAATAAAAAATATAAACGTGTATATTTAACGACAAGTTTTCCACAACTGTTTTCGTTTCTAGACCACTATGATTTGTAGTGTCGTAAAAATGTATATTTTTCGTTTGTAGGGGGAGTTTCGCATTAACATTAAATAGTTTTAAGAAATATTGTTTAAATATTCAAGTATTTTTTTAAGTCATTAAATTAAATTAAATTTTAGAAATTTCCCTAAAAAACTCTATGGAAAAACAATATTAATGGAATTAAAAAACAAAATTGTTTTTAATCAATTTAAACTTAAAGAATAAATGTAATGTTTTTTAATACATTCCGATTTACATTCTGAAAGTTCTCTTTCGCAATTGATAAGTTTAAACTTTCATTTTGCTTTTAAGTCCACCTAGAAAAGTTCGAAATACATATAGACAAGTTGGTCTATTGCATGGTGTATTTATTTAAAAGGTCATTGCAGTTCGAAGATGATTTTTTATATAAAAAAAACTAACATCTGAAATTTGTGAGAGAAAAAAAAAACCTTTTATGATACAGTTTTTAAAAATAGCGAATAAAAAACAAATAAGAGCGCTTTATTTGGCTGTGCCAAATGTATGTATGTGTGTATATACGTATATATATATACATATGTACGTACGTATGTATTTATATGTCCGAAAGGTATTTAAAGTCTTAGAAAACTTGATTTTTTTATGATAATAATTTTAGTCCATAAAGGTTTTTCGCCCATATCTTTGCTGATTCTGGGCCAATTAGTAAAATTTTTTCAAACTTACCAAAATGGCATGTCTGACACACAAATAAAATAATTTTTGTGTAAAAAAAAAACAAACAAAAAAGTTTTTTTTGCTTTATCTCGTTAATTTTTTTTGAAATTTCCTAATTGGCATGTCTTACCCACAAATATCATTTTTGTGTTAAAAAACAAAAAAAAATTTTGTTTTTGCTTTATCTCGTTAATTTTTTTTTTTTGGCTTATATCTCGGTCAGTTATTAAGCGATTTTACTGGTTTTCAATAGTAAGAATCTCAGGGAAATTTCTGATGGTTTGATTTTAATGACGCGTTCTTACAACATCGTGAGGCTAAGAAAACTTGATTTCAACAGACGGCCATGGCTAAATCGACTTTCCTATCTATAGGGATTCAGAACATATATACTTTATGGGGTCGCAAATGAATATGTACCCTTGCCACATGTGTGAAGGGTATCAATATAATGTCTTGGTCTATTCCCTTTTCCTTAATTGACCATTTACTAGGAATTATCCTGAAGGAAATAATATAATATGCACAACTATTTTCATTTTATTTTAATGGAGGTTTAAATTCTGTACATACCGACTTTAAACTTTAAGTAATTTTTATAAACAAAGGTTTTTAAACCTGTTTTTAGAATAACGCTTCTATACAAAATGTATTAATAATTATTTAATCTAATAAATATTTTTTGAAGAAATATGTTTCAAAAATTGTCATAATTAAAAATACTTTCCATAATTGATTACTTTGCATGCGAAATTTTTCATTAAAATCCCCTAAAAATCGATTTTTACATTTAAATTAAATTTGCTTTTCCAATATGAAACACCCCACATACATACTTATTCTTACCGTTGCATTTAAAGGCATTTTTGTAGTTGTATAATAATAATAGTGGCAATGTCGTTGGTTATAGTTGTTGTTTTTGTTGTTAGCTTAAATGGTTTTGAGGGTAATGTTATGTCCTTTAGCTCTTTTCCTTCTCTACATTTACATATACATACATGCATACATAAATATGTATGTATGTATGTACATTGAATATACTTATTCATATTATATTCCATTCATTTATTCATTCATACAGAGTAGTTTTGTAGGCGTAAATATATACATATGAAGTTGTTTTCTTCTCATTACACGTTTAAACGAAGAAAAAATTTATTGTGTATGTCCTTAATACTGCCATGGTGATTATGTGCAAAATGTTTTTTACATACATACAAATATTGTTGGCCTATGACTGTTAATCTTGGCAATAAGGTCGCACATTGGAGAAGTGTTTTCTGCTTTAGACCAAAGGATTTATAAAGAGCAATTGGAGCTACGCTACATTCACAAAAAAATACTTTATGGCACGCTTTATGAAATCATTAGTTCTTTTCCTGGGGCCCTTATAACTACTAAATTTATAAAGATAAAGACATAATTTAAAAAAACCTTCGTCACTTCTATGAAAAATAAAAATACGTTTCCGGTACTTTCAAGCAAAATAAAAACTGGTGGTGAAATGTACCAAAGGGGTAGAGCGATATGGGAAAAGGGGAAGAGTGTTAATTGGTAAAAAAAAAACTGGTCCGATTTGAATAAAATTTAAGTGGTAGAAAAAGGGGAAACTTTGAGTAACCAGTTAGGGGTAGCAAAGCAGACCGGGTCCAAACTAGTATGTACATATGTATTTGTTTTAAAACTACACTGCAGGAAATGTTGATAATGAAACAGTACTGATTCACTTCTGACTTTGTCACCAGTACTACTGACCAATTATACCCCAGACAATGTTCTTTGTTCCACTTGTGACGTTAAAACTATTGACTAGGTAGTTCTTATGGGACCATATGGTGACATTGGAACCAGGTATTCACTAGTTAATTTTAATAATTATAGTCTAAACTTTTGGTACTTTATACTAGTAAAATAATAAGTATTGATGATTTGTTAACAATATCACCAAAAAGTCACCACAATAGTCGACAAAAGTGGTGACTTGGAGACATTTGACCCTAGGCTTCCTGCTGGGTATTTACTAGCAATTTATAAAATTATTAAGAAATTTGAAATATAAAATTTTCATTTAAACATTTCTTAATAAAAATACTCTAATTCTTTATTACCACTTTTTGAAGAGAGTCCGCCACAGTGAGCTTTTTCTTCGATTCTATATTTGTAATTGTCGTTGCTGTGCCTCTCATTTCCGTTTCCCTTCCTGCCAAACAGGCTACCTTCTTTTTTTGTATGCTTCTTTCGATTATTGTATTTTTTTTTTCTTTCTTTTTATGTTTTCTATAGTTAAGTTTATGCACTTGTCAGGCAAATGTCCTTTCGTTATTCTATCTATATTCTTGCTACATTTGCTGTTGTTGTAATAGTTTAACGTTAAAAGATTATGTTGTTTTATGTATGAATGTATGTCTGTATGTATGTATGTATGTATTTAAGTGTGTACGTACAAAAGAAAGCAAACATCGAGCTTTATGGATATTTGTAAGGATTCTTAAGGATATTAGGCTAAACGTGTTATATCGTCCAGCAAAAGAGAAAAATCAAAAAAACATTTAAAAAACAAATTTCATTTTTTTATGTTTTATGTTCGTTTTTTTCGACAAGTAAATATGACAAATTAATGGAATTCCATAGGACAACTCAATTAAATAGATTTATGTTTAATCAATTACAGAGTTCACAGCAATGTTTGTAGGGTAAATGAAAAAGGTTTTAAGTTGAATTCAACTTTTTTTAATTTTAGAAAGTTAGAACTTTTTATGAAAAAATCTAAAAAAATTTGAAAAACTGTAAATTATTTCTCCTTAATAGAGAAAATATTGAAAAATTTTCTATTTATTTTTTTTCAATCATTTTATAAATTAATTATTGTTGAAAAAAAAATTTTTTTTACAAATACGAATTTGTTGTTCTATAAATAATATTTGAGTTTTAGAGATTATCTGTCAGGGGATTCTCTATCTCTTTAAAATTATCAAACTTACTCAAAACTGCTGGAACACGGCCCAACCAACCATTTTTAAAAGAGTTCGTCATTTTATTATTTTAAAAATTAATTTCAAAAAACAAACCCATTGTGCAAGAAAACAAGGTAGTGCACAAGGCGAATTAATATCAGGTGGCCTCAGTTCGGAGAGGATTTTTTTATCCATTTTTTTTTTTTATATGAAGTTTGACATTATCTTGGCGAAGAAGAGAGAGAAAATTTTTTTTTATGTATGGAGTTTGACATTATCGTGACGAAAAAAAAATAATCAGCTGATTAACTGAGGCCACCTGATATATATTCGCCTTGGTAGTGCAGCTGACTATCAGCTGTTCACTACAATGGTTGTTTAATTTGTAATAAAAATATGTAATAATACTACAATAGGTGGTTGAACTTCGGAAATAATGTATAAATATTTTTGACATTAGGAATATATCAGCTGATGATCAGCAGTTCTAATAAAGTCACTTAGTTGCAATTTACAAAGCAGAAATTAAAAGGCAGACAGACAACGTTTGTTGGCGAGGGGTTAAAGAGGTAGAGTGTGTAGTACACAGGTTTAAGTGAGACCTAAAGAGAATTGAAAAAATGTATGCTTTTAATTTCTGCTATGAAAATTGGAACTTACGTATGTACATATTTGCACTGTGTTCTTATCAATTTAAAAAAATGTTTTATGTATTTTTGTTGTAATAATTTTTTAATTAAAGAAAAAATCAAAAAGTTAAATTAAACAATTCTTTAAATATACTCTTTTTCACGGTATTGATGCTTTTTTAAATTATAAAATTGATAACACTGTGCGACAGTGAAACAAGTACACAGACTTAGCTATATAGGTTCGATAGTACTACTTGAGCTGAGTAAAATCCTAGCTTCGTCTTTCTTTTTATGGGCCTCAACATATTGGGACACTTGGTAAATTTTAGGTAATTTAATTAAGGTAATTTTTGCTAAATGAGTCATCTGAACATGTTCAGATCGTATAGGTATGTTTAAATGAGTTAATCTATTTTACTCTGGCTACATTTTTGAAGAAGATAGTATAGGAAAAATAAAAGATTCCTGCGAGCTATGCTCAAAGAAGTAAAAAAAAAACAATATTTTTTTTTGCATTTTCTTAAAAAATATACAAAAAAATTTTTTTTCCGGCAATAAAATGTTCAAAGGGTTATATATTAGATACCTACCTACAACTTAGCCGAAGGCATTAAAACGCTATCACCAAGTCTGAATGAGTTATTGGCTAAAAGGTTACGGTACAATTTTTCGGAAAATTCACCAAGACTCCCAATATGTTTAGGCCCTTAAATTAAAAACGCGAACTAATATTGCAAAACGGATCTAGGATTTTACTCAGCTCAAGTAGTACTATCGAACCTATATAGCTAAGTCTGTGTACTTTTGTCAAACTACTTTTCCTCTATTATTTTAATAAACTATTTTTTATTCTGTTTCTTTTCAAGGCCTGTTTAAATGTGACCTTTGCCCCCTTGGTGTTTACCAAACGTCCACATACCTTCATGGGCACAGTGATATTTGGTAACGCTTCAACTGATCATGAGTGTCCCGAAAATGGTTCGAGCATTCTATTCAATAGTAGAGCAGGAGTAAGTAAAAAGAACAATTTTAAATAAATAAATAAATAAGAAAAAAAATATTAAATATTTTAACAAACAGCCTTCAGATCATGCCCGCGAATTTCTATTATCCGATAATCCTTTAACTGATACCGGCTTTTGTCCCAAAGAAGTATTGAAATTCTCACCCATACCAACATCGAAGTATTGCAAGAGAAGTAATTTTGAAAATTTCACTTCAATCACTAAATACGATATGGATATGCAATTTAATAATGTAAATATTTAAAACAATTATTTGAAATTATTTAAAGATTTTAATTAAATTGTGTTTTATTAGATGCCCGATTGGTTTGATTTCTGGTCATCACGTTTGGATCATTTTGTTTCGTCTTTCTCTACGAAAAAAGTTGAACGTCTTAATATAAATAAAGAAATTCATGTTTCGATAAATGCCCCTAACGATTACTTCTGGCTGACAGTGGAGGTAAATGGTGTTAAGCGTCGCATTTATCATATACCATTTATACAGAAATTAGATTCTAAATATGATGCCTCCCATGAAATATCCTATGATTCGGGTGTAAAACGTAAGTATTTTTATTATTTTTTAAAGTCGGCTTCACATTATTATATTGAGTATTAAAACATGTCATAAACTAAAATAAAATAAGAAAATATAATAGTGTGAAGACAATATGTTATGAAATGCCAAAAAAAAAAATACGTAAAGAAATTTAACAGTCGTATGGCTCTCTTTTTTAGACACGTTTGACTTTCCATTGTATCAGATCTGTGTTTCTTTTCATTTTATTTGAAATGGGATAGTGAAGACACAAAATGTAATTAGAAAATTTGCTATTTGATTTTTGACAATCAAACCAAAAATACGATGATACGTTTACACTTGTTTACATACATATGTATGTATAAGTAGCATATAGTAACGCTTATATCTTTTAAAATGGCGAACTTACTTTAATCCATATTTAAAAGAAATTGTGCACTGCTGCAAGTTAAAGCCTTTCAAGTTGTATATTTTGTAGTTAAAATCTAATGATTGGGTTATCCTAAAACCGATTAAGGCTTTCGATAAAGTCAATAATTCGGTTGGCTACAGCTGGGACGGAGGTGGCAGACGAACTAGCGAAAAGGGCTTCTGCAGCGTCTTTCTGTAATCCAGAAACCAGAGTTGCTCTGGGGGAGGGATTGGTACGTGCAAAGATCCTTCAGTAGATGGACCCTATGAACCTAGAGATGTGTGAGAAGGCAACTACTTGTAGACAGGCTCATTTGGTGCTTAAAGGGCCTTAAGGCAAAAGAGCAACAAGGACACTTGGATATAATCGAAATACTTTGAGTTGGTTAACTGCACTAGTGACAGGACACGGTAATTTCAAAAACCATTTGGCCAGGATGAAAATCGAGGAAGATGATATCTGTAGACTATCTGTGCCTGGAAGAGGTTTAGACAGCGTCGTATTAAATATGTGAATGTACAGCCCTGGCCAGCATTAAGCTTAGGATCGCAGGCAGGCACACATTTGGTACGGACGAAATGGGGAACCTCAGCCTAAAGCAATTACAAAAGACTCCATGATGAGAAAAAAGATCGACAACTACCAGTCGAAAAAAAATCCCTCCTACAAATATAATAATATATATCCATCAGGGTCATTGGCGACTTTCCAAGGAACTTAGTTCTGCAAATTGTTAGGGCAGGGCAATTACAAAGAACATTATCCGATGCCCCTTTTTATAGCTTACAGAAACTTCTTTGATTCTAACATTATCGCAATGTCAAGCAAACCATTACGTGATCACGTCTTAATATCATCCCTGTCAAGCAACAGTAAATTTTGAAATGCGTTCCGAGAAAGCTTTATAAACCGCTTCGCCTGTTAAGACGATCGCGAAAGAATTCCTCTTTATTGCATGTAATTAGTCTTTTCTCTGGCATTTTTCTTTGGAATGCCAAAGAAGGGTTACGGTCCCACAAAGATACGTTAAACTCTCCTGCTTTCTAAACCGTCCCGCTCGTTTTCATTACATTCACTGGCCTAACAAAACTTATTAAAAATTTTATATGAAAATTTGTTTAAATAAACAATCCTTCAATAAAATTAAAAAATTGTTTATTATGAAAAATTTTATTTATTCTTATTATTTACTTTGTTACAGGTTCCTGCTCCGTCATCAATGGCATGGTCAATAGTTTCGATGACTATTTGATTGATTTGTCTGACTATAACAAAGTAACTAAAGCCGAGAATTGTTTAACACTTTTGGCAGCCGACTGTAGTCCTTTGCGTGAAATGGCTGTTTTCCTAATGCCCTCCAACGAAAACAGCTTAAGTTCTAATTACGGTTTGCGAGTGTATATTGGAGAGAGTTACTTTACATTTAAGTCATCGAACAGTACAGATGACAAAGATCCGGTCAATATAATACTAAATAAAAATGAGAAAACCATTGATGTACGAAATCAACCATATCAATATCCAGAAGAAGGAAATATTTACGATTATCGGTTAGTAATTTGATAACAATGGAAATCAATTGTGGAAATGCAAATGAAAATATTTTATTTTTTTTTATTTCTTTTTATATTTTAGAATCGAAGTGAATGAACAGAATATTTTGATTGTTGAAAACGCCTTAATGCATTCGACCATACAATTCGATATGTTGAATATTTTAAATTTTGAAATTTATTCAGTTTACAAGAATAAAATGTGCGGTTTGTGTAGTAAACCCCTTAATAGTATGCGCAATTTTACATTGTGCGAATGAAAACAGAAGAAACGAACAAATAATTAAATACTACAACTCCTATAACAATTATTAAAAAATGTATTTATAAGAAATAATAATAGTAATAAATAAACGGAAAAAAATGAAACGTGTCATTTAGAATTTAAAACTTACATATGAAATTAAAATAATATTATAATATTTTTTGTGTGTTTAGAAATAAAGTGCAACCAACCATTAAGCATTAAATTAAAAACTTTTTTTTTTTTAAATATCTAAGGCTTAAATTTACAGTCATTGCAAATTAAAATGGAAACTATTGTCTAAGATTAATAATTCATATTTACATTGTATTGTTTATTTAAAAGTTTTAATATGGACAAAGAAAGGGCTACCATTCTTGGGACGCCATTATTCCTATTTTAACTCTTTCCGGAGCACTAAATGAAATCGACAAAAATTAAAAAATATTTTTATTTGCTTTCATTTATAGGAGTAATTTATTGGAAAAAATGTAAAGAAAATAAAAAATATCTTTATAGGATTTCGCGTAAGGATGTGGTATGATTTTTATACCACCGCGCTTATATATATATATGTATGTATATAAATCCTCGTAGTTCGTACAAGGAGCATAGGACTTATGTGATAGCTTTATTTATAGAATTCATTAAAACAGGATTTCGTTTTACTTAAATAAAGTGGAACATCGCAAGTAGAGCACATCCACGGAGTTCTTCTTTGGTGTCCCGTCTTGCTGCAGTGCACACAACTTCATAGTGTGGTTCTTACTGGTTGGTGAGATGAGGCTCGTATGCTTGCATGTACAAATGGTTTATTGTTTTTTTGGTCGATAGGTAGGGTTTTTATTTGGCTTTGCAGAAGTTACTGATGAACATGAACCTGAGTGACACAGACTTGAAATTATATCCAGCTTAAAATCTTTTAGTCAGCACTTTGGCAATCATATATGATGACTGCCGCATCGAGAAAATTAAAAAAAAATCGATGCCACCATTTGCGGCTCTTTCTATTCAACTCATAATATTTCTTTAGTTGATCTAACTTGTCATATATGTATATAAGAAATATCACTGTATAGGATATATCACAGTCCTTGAGTTTATTGTTTTTAGCCATGGATATAATGCGCAGTGGTATTGTTTTTATGCCAACAACTTTCAAACTCCACTTCTTCAACGTTTTTATTTATTTTTGGTGTTACTATTTTCAAGCACGTTTTTCACTATCTTATTTAACAAAAATTATACAAGTATGAAGTCTAACGCAGGGGGTTTTTAAGAAATTTGCTAAATAACGGAAAACACTTTTAACACTTTACTGATGGTACTCAAGTTAAGTTAAAAATATATACATATAATTATGTATCTATCCCTTTCAACTACTTGGTATATATTTTTTTTTTTTTTTGTTTTGTTTGTTAAATATAAGCTTAAATCTACATATAAAAGTGGTATTTAGACACAGAATGTAGGAACATTTATTAGATAAGTGGTATAGTTTTCATACCACCGCGCCGGAAAGAGTTAATGAAAAAATACATGTATGTATACCTAAAACTCACACAACGGCTTTAGATGGCTTTACTAATGGTAAACAAAAAAACTGTAAATAAAATATCATTGGCTAAACTATTATTATTTATAAAATGTAAAAAATAATTTTTTTTTTACTCTCAGTTTACTGAATTTTACACAAAGGTAAAACATTCTCATATCACAGACCACAGACAGAAGAGCGTTGCGTTGGCTAGCGCCTATTGTTGACAGCCCTGATAAGTGACCAGCCCTAATAAGAGCGTTAAAGTTGTTTCATTAACATTAACTTAAAAAAAAAATATATAACTAAATAGAAATTAAATTTTAAGTAAACCGTTAGATTTGACGTAAAAAATTAGCGTTATTATTCAACAATAACAAAACCATCCACATCCAATTTCACCTCCTAACGCGCTAACAATATCGGATTTTCCAATTACAAAATATTGACGCCGCGTTATTTCGGTTTGCTTTATACCATTTGTATGGGCATGAGACAGATAGACAACGCTTAGCCCGCCGCACATAGCGGTATTTTGCCAATCTAGCTGGACATCACTTTTTTTAGCCTTTATTGCTTCTAGATCAATGAAACTGGGCAGAAATATGTGTTATGGTCATAGGCTGGTAAAGCTTAAAAATAAAAAAAATCGGATCAAGGGGAAAGAAGTTTTCCTAAGAAGAACTAGTCCTACCTCTGAAAAATTCTACTTTTTTTAAACTTTTTTTAAGTTTTCCTATACTTTTGTTTAGCAAATGCATCTTTTATCGTCAGCATAAGATTATGGGTAAAGGGAGGTTTCATATTTTTTCATATTTTATCGTGATGTATAACATTTTAAGGATCGCGACGGCCCTCACTTTCAAATACATTTTGTTGTTTTTTTTTTCTCAAAAAGTAAATAAAAAAACCGTTTTGTTAATTTTGAACGATTTTTTTATAATAAAAATTAAAAAAAAAATTTCTAAAAGTTATTATAAGCAGCTGTCTTTCACAAAAAAAAATCAATGTAAAATCTTTATTTGTTTAGCCACAAAAAAATATATTGTAAACCTCTCAAAACCGTAAAAAGTCAATAAGTACCCATGCAATTTACTCAACTTTCATGACTTTAACAGTGTCTCAAAACGACAAATCTTAAGCAATAGTTTTAAAAACTGTCGAGCTGTACTAATATATATTTATATTTTTTTTTATATTTCTTAAATTTCACTTTTGACCAAATGTCCGGCTAGATTGGCAAAATACCCATATGTGCGCCGCTAGACTATAAGTTTGATGTTTTTGTAGTTCCTAATTCAAAAACAAATCTTTATTCAGCTTTCAAGTACAATTTGTTTTAAAAAAAACCTTTGTTAAACCAATGTTTACTTTGCGGGATTTTTAACTTGAATACTTTCAACATCAACATGTTTTTCAGCCATTTTATTTCCAGTGGCCCAGTTCGCATTAAATGAAATTATTGATCATATTCAAGTCTTTTATGACTCTTCTGCGCGATTAAAACAATAATACTTTTGTCAACAGAATATGGTATCATACCCGCAACTTTTCCTGTTAAGTCTTTTTTAACCCCTTTTCTGGTAAATTTTTAATAATTTTCAAATCATTTTTAATATTGTAGTTTTAATAGATTACTTTGTAAGCGTAAGAGTGCATCATTTTCGAACCTTTTCTTTTATCAATTTTTATCATCAAAAGTATTCGAGGAAGATTCAAAGATTCGTAGGCAGGGTTAAGTTATTTTCAAGTCTACAGTTCAAAAAATAAAAAACTATTTACAAAAATATTAAAATAAAATGTTTTGACTTTTGCATTTGCATTCTCTGTCGCAAGAGTTTTAATTTACTTTTAGTTTTTTCATTCGGGAAACAAATCTCTTAATTTCTAGTTTAAAGTATTTAAATCAGAAAACTTTTTGTATGCTTATAAACCTGTTTATAAACTCCTTTTAAATATTTTCTAAATAAGACTGATAGTCATTCTTAAATTGGAGTCAACAATGGATAAGATGAAATAAGACACGTGCGTGCAAATTATATAGAACCATTTTTCTATAAATTGTGTGTTTTTCATACAAGCAAACTTGCAAGTAGCTGGCTGGGCTGCCCTTCTTTATTTATTATATACCAGTTTGAGGATATAGTTTTATTTTGCTTATATTAGAATTCTTTAACTTTTAATTGGCGAGCGGTTTTAGCCCGCTTTTTGATTACAAATTTATTTGAATTTGCAAGCCTTTCAACACGGGAACTCAAATATGTCTTTCTTTGTATTAAATTTCAGAGAAATCCACCCACCCACGTGGTCTTAATTATTTTCCCATACAAAAAAAAAAAAACAATTGTTTATTTTACATTTATTGAGCACAAAAGTTGTAGCGTTAAGAACATAAAAGGAAAATCGCTGGTTTATTATACATAAACATACTTATTTTAGAGTGAACGTTCTTTCTTATATTTAAAGAAAAAAATTATTCAAGCTTGAGGCTTGTTCTTTTCTTTTTTTTTTTCTTATTAAAAAGTTGTATTTGTTTTAATAAAATAAAAAAACAGCCTTAAACTTTATAAATAAAAAAAAACACAAAACATAAAACCGATTGCTTGGAAAACAAAGAAGAAAAATGTTTAGTATTAAATTAAAAAATATAAAAATAATATCGGTTTTTCACACTTTACTACTATTATTAACCCATTAAGATAACAAATATATTTTAAAGGTATTTAATTCATTTTTATTTACCACAAAAAGATCATTTTTCTTGCTTATCTACACAATGTTTTGAAAGTTTTAAATCAAAAAGCTGTAGTAAACCAGTCAAAGGGTAAAATTTATAAATTTCACAGTCAAGTGCAGATTGAAAAATGATTTAAAGATTAATTTTTTAAACACGAAGTTTCTACAAAAAAAAAGTATTCAATATTGTGATATAAAGGCATGAAAATTAAACGAGCACCTCATATGCACTACTAAAACAAACAAAAAAAGGATTTCAATTTGGAATTTTTTTTTAAGAAATAGAAAAATTAATGAGATAAAAATACACATAAATGTAGGAAGAGCCTTTTAAGAGTGAAAACCATTAAACTTTAAAACTTAAATAGATAATGAAATCAGTCGTTCCTTTAAAATCTTATAAATTAATTTGCTTAGTTCTTAGGAGGTTTAAAATTGATTTGCTGCTCACGATCACGATGCAATTGAGAGATTAAATGTATGCGCAATTGACTTACATTTTCTAAAGGTAAATTGCACAACAAACAGGTAACAGGCTGCATACTTGTGTCACTAAAAATTAAAAAAAAACACCAAATAAATATTAAAAAAGTAACAGGAAAAATATGTAAATAATAATGGCTTTTTATTAGACTTACTATTGTCGGAATTCATGTAGTTTGGCACAATGTTTTAGTAAAGCCTGTATACGATCATATTTTTCATCGTAAATACGCAAAGCCGAATGCATTGGAAATATGGTGCGTTCACCAAAAATGCCAACAGTTTCCAGAATTTCATTATGCTCATGGCATTGCCAAATATAATCGTTATTTTCGGAATTTGTCTCTATGAACTTACGATTTTTACTAAAGAGTCTGTTAATAAAATAAAAAAAAAACAATAAAACATTTCGATACAAAGAGAAAAAAAGTTTAAACAATTTGTCTCAATTACTTGATAATAATCTCCTTCATTTTCGCTTGTAAGTCAGCAACGTGTTTGGACAAGATGCTGGGACGTTCATCACCATGATCCGTAAAGACAATGGCATCCATACAATAACGCAATTGATTGATCTAAAAATTTAAAGGTAACAAAAAAAAAAACATTTAAATCTTTAAATATTTGGGAAAAACAATTTGTTTTCATTTTCCTATTTACCATTTGAAAATCCTCTCTATCAATTTCAACATCCAAATTTAACAGAACATCATGTTCGCCATACAATGACTTATAGGTATGCTCGTCATAGCCAAGGCCCGCTAAAATGCCTACATATTTTGTACAGTCTTTATTACGTTTTATTTGCATGGTGGGACAAAACATCATTGTCATCAGTGCACCAAAACCATGTATATTTGGCATTATTGTTGTCGAGCGTGCTATAATCGTTTCACCCGTTTGTGTTTCGGACACATCGGCAGCAACAACCAAACGCTCGTGTACATCTTGTGGATCGGTATCGAGTAATACCGAATTAACTGATTCTCTTTCGATATCCACACACTTGTATGCGCCCACCCTAACAGCTGAGAAAAGTTTCGTTTCCAATGGTGAAAAGGGTCCTCGCAATTTAATAACCTTTTTGCATTGATATTGCGGTGGTGGTTTTACATTAAAGTCGGGTCTCAATTGATTTGCCCGCAAATAATCTTCGTTTTGACGTGTATGATCTTCGTCAAGGTAACGGCTGCTAACAGATTGCTTACGTAAACGGACATCGTAATCGATCTGTATGGATTAGGCAAACATTTTGAAAAAGGCTTAATTTAATCTTATAAAAAAAAATAATCTATAGAAGAAATTTATTTTTAAAATCACTTCAAAATCTTATTTTAACGTTATTGAAAAGCTGTTATCCCACATTGCATAAACATTAGGTGAGTTCACACCAAATCGTTAGTTGTTAAATTTGTAATTTGTTAAAACTTGTTATCGTAAGCGCTTTTTAAATTGGTTTTGTTTAGTTTGGTTTTGTTTTCATTAAAAAAAAATAAATAAATATAAATATAAATTGAAAAACATTAAAATATCATAATCAAGTGCGAAAACTAAAGTTAAGAAAGTTTCCAGCAAAAACTTTACTTATCTGGAAGTTAGCAAGTAATATTGAATTATGTTCAACACTAATTATTATTTGGGTGAATAACTACTTATTTTTGTTTGGAGTTGACCAAGAATTCATGACCCAAGCGTACAAATATACTTAGAGAAGATGAATTTTTTTTAACTCGTTATTTTTATACAGTTGGAATGCTAAGAAATAATATAGAATGAATGAGAGCGCGCCGTGCCATCTATATATCGTTGGAGCGAACGCCTTCTAAAGGTGTACGTGGAATTGCTGAACGAAATTTTTATCATTTCGCCACAGAGCTGTAAACTCTGTCAGTGAGGTGAGCTCTCTCTGAAACCTTTTTATACCCTTCACACACACACATGTGTTAAGG
>NDXZ01028951.1:0-10238 GCA_003055125.1 Paykullia maculata | reverse complement strand
ATGAATATTGAAGAAATTACCAACGGAATGACAAACCTATATATACCCTTAACACGTGTGTGTGTGAAGGGTATAAAAATTATAGAAACAATTTTATTTTCAAAACAAATTTATTAAAAATTTTCCAATAATGAAAAGTTATCAAAAATTTTTAATAAAACAAAATTTCCTCTAAAACTAAAATTTTAAAAATTTCGTGAATATTTTTTTTGTGTGGAACGTCTTAATTATTAATTTGATCTATTTATAGATAGATTAGAAAAATATAATACATGTTTTTGACTTTTGGTTTAGCAATAAATATATATGTAAATGAAAATACAATATGTGTTAGTTGCAACTTTTGATGGTTATAACTTTCGTAATACGAAACAAAATACACCAATCCAGTCCAAATATAGGGCGCCGTGGCTTAGTTGGTTAAAGCGCCTGTCTAGTAAACAGGAGATCGTGAGTTCGAATCTCGCCGGGGCCTTTG
This sequence comes from Paykullia maculata, assembly GCA_003055125.1. Lineage (NCBI taxonomy): Eukaryota > Metazoa > Arthropoda > Insecta > Diptera > Rhinophoridae > Paykullia > Paykullia maculata. The sequence continues at coordinate 9,760 of NDXZ01028951.1, read as the reverse complement.
TTTGTCTTTTTTGGCTAAGCCGTCTTCACACTATTATAATGAGTATTGCGACATGTTAAAAACTAAAATAAAATGAGAAAGTATAATAGTGTGGAGACAATGTTATTAAATTTATTAAAAAATACGTATAGAAGTTTGGCAATCTTATGACTCTTAATATTTTTAGATATTTTTCTAAACACGTCTGATTTTCATTTATATATGTTTGTCATTCCGTTTGTAATTTCTACAATATTCATTTGCGGTCCCATAAAGTATATATATTAAGGATCCTTATAGATAGGGAAGTCGATTGAGTCATGTCCGTCTGACAGTCTGTTGAAACCAACTTTTTTTAACTCCTATAGGTCAGCCAGAATTGTTTGTGTTATCAAACTTTTGGAAATACTTCTGAGAAAATCGGTATTAAGAGCTGGCAACGTCCATTAACAATCCATGAGATATAAGCAAAGATGACGGGAACCTTTTTTACACAAAACTAATTATATTTATGAGTAAAACATGCCTTTCGGGTCATTTGGATTAAATAGACAAACAAATTTAAAAAAAAAATTAAGTTTTTAAGACTTTAATCACCTTTCGGACTTGTAAATACATACATACATTCAGAGAAACAAGTGGTGAAGGGTACATAAGATTTGGCACCACCGAATATATCGTTCCTTTTATTAGAGAATTTGTTTAAAAACAGGTGTTTGGCTTTCGTTAAACAAATAAAATAGGGCGGCGTGGCGCCGTGGCTTAGTTGGTCTAGTAAACAGGAGATCGTGAGTTCGAATATCGCCGGGCCGTTTCAGCTAAAAAGTGAAACTTTTATTCTCAAAAGAGAGATTTAAACAAAGTTAAACCAAAAATGAAAGGAGATGTAGTATTATTATATTTTGTATTTAGTTAAATTTCTTATTTCTGTTAATTTACAATAAATTTTGTTTTGGTCATATTACAAAGTCTTGTCAGTAACAACAAATTGTTATCGATAACAATTATGTCACATTTCATTTAGCGCTATCGACGTATTAGTGTCGACAATGGCATACGTAATAAAGGTGATAATTTAAAAAGAAGTTGACTACTGTTAAACTTTTAGCAACACTTTACTGCACAAATGATGCCAAATTTAAATGTTATTTCAATTTTGGGACACCCTATATAAGCGAACTATAAAGTTATTATCGTTCTTTAGCTTAAAAACATTATTTAACACAACCAAAAAAAAACAAAAATTATGCAAAAATTTCTTTGAAAATTGATTAAACATTACAGGTTTTTACCCACTAATTTCATCATTATAATTTCAATAGGAAATCATCGAAAACTCTTAAAATATGCAAATATGCCTGAGAGCCTGTCACATTTTGACTACCAGCTTCTCTTTAGATTTTTATCAAATTTATTTACAACAATAATTTTACATCATACAGTTCGAGAGATAACCTTAAATAATTATTATAATATTAACAATAAATACAAAAAAAAACCCCTTAAATGGGAAAAAATAAAGGCAAAGAAACTTACAGAACTACCACGAAGTTATTGTTGGTTGTCATTGCGAAAACTAAAAGCTAAAAGTTGTAAGAAGAAGGAGAAAGAAAAGAGAGCGAGAGAAAAGACATTATTGAATACGATGACTTCCTAATGGCCTTAAATAACAATGATTAAATGCTGGTAGTTGTATGATATGGGAGACTAAATAAAGTGACGCACTTAATGCAGAAAATCTCAGCATCGAATTCATTTGGTCGCAAAACGTGCGTTCACTTTGCAATGTCCATGATGATGAGAATGAATGGAGAGATGAATAAGACGATAAAAAATCCATAATAAAATAAAAATATATTTTGTTTTATGTGAAAGAAAAGATGATACCGATCGACCGAACGACTGGCCAACAAACCAACCATTTCCAACACCTAAATCACTATAATCACGACACTAAGTCCTCTGAAATGTTGTTGACGATGTTGTGGCGGTTGCGGCTTAAATATTTAATGCAGATTCAGTTGCATCTTTGGCGAAACAAGTTACGCAAAGTTCTGCTGCACATTGTGTCTTAAAAGTGACTGACAGACTTGCGAAGTGATTGCAAGTCACTAAGAGCTACTGTAATTCAATAAACGTTTTTTTTCAGTTTTTATTTTTTCTTTCGCTGTTTTTCTTTCTTTAAAGTGGTCGTTCAGACGGTCCATATACTCAATGAAGATATAATTTTTATTTTTTTAGTTGACAAAATGTGTCAAACCAGCACATTGTATTATGACAACAATGTGAACGAACGAACCAACAAGTTGTTAATGGGGGAACAAAACATCCACATGTTCTCTAAGAACCTGCAAGTGGCACTATAGGAACGATTGACCCAAAAAAGGTAAACTAAAGAGAGACAAATTTTAAAATAAATTAAAAAATATGAAAACAAAATTAAAAACCTTGATCTTCTAAGAGTTGGCGTTAAAAAAGTTTAGTTTTTCAAAAGTTTTTCTTAATGAAAAATTTTCATTATATTAAAAAAAAAGGATTTTTGATATATTTTTGTTTAACCTAAATTGTTTTTCTTAACGTAAATTTTTTTCAGCGATAATTACACAACAAGAACACAAATTATTGTCAGTCTTGTCAGATGAAGAGATTTAGCCCCACTTTTACCTCCACCCATTCCATATAGGGCGTATTTTAAAATTTAAATTAATATAAAACCCTATGGTCTTAAATTTAATTTCAACGAATTGACATAAACTTGTTGTATTTATTATATTTGCCAAACAAAGTATTAAATGTAAATAAAATACTGTAAACAGTTAAAAATAAATATTTGTTTTCACAAAAGAAAACTGTAAGCGACGCCTTAAGGTATGCAAGACGTAATGATGTAAAATAAAAATACGAAATAATTAGAACCTGAAGAAGCATAACGATCGTTTTAAGTTGCAAATACGGAATTCAAATAATTTCAATTAAACTGTAAGACAGTAACTTTTTAAAAATAATTACAAACTTTTGGACTTTGTGTTGTATTTACTTAAAACAATCTATATATATAAAAGTGAAACTCTGTCTGGCTGTGTGTGTGTTAGCTATAGACTCCGAAACCGTAAAGCCGATCGGACTCAAACTTTGACATGTTGTTGTACACATTCCAGGGAGTGTTTATGGGTGGTAATTTTTTGAAAAAAAGTGGGCGGGGCTACGCCCATATACATATACATAAAAAGGAAATACGCCCATACAAAATAAATATTAATTTTTCAGCTACTTGCACTTGACCGATTTTTCTGAAACTTTGCACACATATTGAACTCTCATGATTATACAATTTCGTGATTTAAAAAGTGGGCAGCGCCACGCCCATAAATTATAAGTTATCATTTTTAGCTACTTTCACTAGATCGATTTTTCTAAAACTTTGCACACATAGGGCCACGCCCATTAAAAAAAGTTATAATTTTGAGGTACTTGCGAAGGGGCGTAGCAACGCGCGCCGGGCTTGGCTAGTTAAATATAATTTTCAAGTTGTTAGTTATGAAGAAGTTATCACTACTATATTTAAACAGAGACGTTAAAAAATAAATTTTTTATTTTTAGGAACTTAGTTGAAACATTTAAAAAGCTGATGGATGATGCTGGAATCCTTAAATGTCGGAACAGGGGATTTCTTGGATATTTTGAAGGCTCCAAAAATGAAAAATAATATTAAAATTTCTTAACTTAAAAAAATTGTTTCCAATAAATATATTAAAAATTAGGTCGGAATTTTATTTAAACGATTTTTATACATTTTTGGACCTGAGTTGGCTTTATTATTTCAATTTAAATGGGTTATCTGAAGATAAAAATCACATAAAATCTGCCTAAAATTTTTTAAAGTACAATTACAATACTTATAAGTAAAGGGTGTCCCAAAATTCATGAAAAATATTAATTAAAAAGAAAACTTTGTTTCTTTTCAAGTGTGTTTTTTTTTAGTGAAACATTAAAAACACATCTCATGATGCATGAATAGTTTTTAAATTGAACAAATTTAGTTTAAAAGTTTTGTTTTATAAATCTTTAATAGATTGAAACATTGCGCCCTTAAAAAGTCAAACTCTTTTTATTTTAAAATTTTTGTTTTTAAAATTTTTAAACAATTAAACTAAAGCTTAAATGCCAGCTCTTAAATTCTATATTAATTAATTTTGATAGATTGAAATCTTGCATTAAATTTGGGACACCCTATGAAATAAAAATTAAGAAGTTTGATTTTATCAAATTTTTATAACAATTAAACTATACGTCTTTTGTATTAAAAAACAATTATTTTTTACTTCTCTCTGTCTTAATTCACAAAACAGACCCATTGTGCAAAGTACATCTTAAATAATTTGTGCAAATTCATTGACATTGATCCGCTATTTAGGCGAATTGAATCATTCATATATTTTATTTATTGTTTTCAGCTAAAGACCCCCTCTACTGAAAAAAAAACTAGAACTAAGAACTACCTGTTTTCGTTGAAAGCAGAGTTTCTTAAATTTTTGTTTAGTAATTTTTACTATCAAATAACTTAGAGAAAAATGTGTTTAGTTTATATTATTAATGAATTTATAAATTAAAATATTCATTTTTTGCTGGAAAAATTTTATGTTTTCTATAAAGAAATTTATTTAAAATTTTGTTTAATTAAAGATTTTCCAAAAATTATTTCAAATGACTTTTCGTTTAAAGGCCACAATTATGACTAAAATTAGATAATTAAAACGTGAATATTTATTAAATGACTTGACTTTTGTTTACAATTTTTCTATAAAAAAAAATTAATTTATTCAATTTTGAAAACAAATTTTAATTAATCGATGTTTGTTAAGAAATTATTAAAAATTTTTAAGGAATTAAGATTTATTGAAAAGAATTTATAAAATAAAAAATTATATAAAATAAACAAATATGTTTTATTAATAAATATTCCAACATGCAAAATTAATTATTTAACAATATTTTAAAAATATAAAAAAATTACAGAATTTTTTTTATATTAAAAATTTTAATTTATTTTTTTTTATAAAAAAAAAATATTTTTAAAAATAACAAATTTTTCAAAAATATTTTTTTATAGAAAATATATAAAAATGCAGTGTTTATTTATAATAATTTTTTTTTTAAGTTTTAGAAATTAAAATTTATACAAAAAATTTAAATTAATAAAAAATTTCCGCAAAAAAATTTTTAATTAAAAAATGTAAAATTGTTTACGTTTTCCTTAGGTTGAGAAGCTCTGGTTTTTAGACTTTTGGGCTTTTTTTTACACAAGTCATCGCCACAAACAAACAGTGAAACTGTCTGGTTTAATTGTTGTCTGTTTTTAAAGTTCTGGCGCTGTTGAAGAACAAAGATAATGACGACGACGATGTGGCAGGCACACGTTGCAGTTGGTTTATAAATCATGTAAAAAGTTGTTTTTCATTGTTTTTTCGTTTTTTTAAATTTTTTTTCCTTTTTCATCATGTCACTTGGCACACGATAAGATCGGATCACTTTCAGAAATTTCTTACTTTTTTTCTCTACTCACTTGTACTTAAATTCTTTATTTTCTTTAAAGCCATTTATTGACAGTTGACAAAATTGTATCACGCTTCGATTGATCTGGTTTGTGGTGGCGATGAAGATGACGACGACAATAACGATAATAATGATGTTTTTCTGTTGTCACCACTTGAGTTTATTCAAGTCAAATTTGTTTTTGTTTGATTCGTTTCGGTTTCTGTTTATGTTGAGGGTGTTAATTGTAGCTAGTCACAAGGATTGTTATTTATATGGTCGATAGTGTTGTTGTTTCAAAGGAAACTTGATCCGGTTACTGTTATTGTTGGTAACCTGATCTTACAACAAACATGATGACTTTGATATTATTATTTGTGGTAATCATGCTTAATTTAATCGAATTAACAACAAGTTGGTAAAACCACTAACACACACATACAGACACAAACAAAGACACACATAGATACTACTCGTATAACTTTTAAATATACATACATATTCACCTGTAGATATGTAACACAACAAGAGTGTGTACTTCAGGTATTTTTTATGTATGGGGATGTGTATGTATGTATAAGTGTAAGAAAGATCTTTTTTATTTGCTCATAATCATTGCCAAGAGCTTCTCCACCAACGCATTCTAGTAGGGATCACTTGTTGCAACATAAATACATACGTACACACGCATGTTCATATTTGTATATTTTGAAACTTGTTGTGTTTTTGATATTTCATCAATTCTATGGCTTTTTTGTTTTCGTACTTAAATTTCGCGTTTGCGGTTAGCGAAAGTGTATCCTTTTTCGAACGATGCAAAATATTTATTCATTCATTCATACATTAATGCTGTCGTACGCCCACACACGTTTCAATGCAGGCAAAAACTTTTATGGTTATAGAGATCAGTTTTCCAGCCAGAGAAGACATTGGATTTTTGTATTGTTGCAAAGGAAGCTAAATATATATTCGACTAACAAGTCTGCAGCAATCAATTGTGATAACAGAATGTGGGTTTTGTGTTGATTTTTATTTTGCTACTAAAGTAGTTGTTAAGTCAGTGCTCAGCAACAAGTGTTTACACATTTGTAAAAAAATAATATAAATGAATAAATTTCAAATGTTTAATAGGTAAACAAATAAGACATCTTTAAAAATTTGGAATAAATTTGCTCAATAGCAAAAATGATTATTAGAAAATATATACAAAAACAAAAGTCTGTGAACGTTTTTGTAGAAAAAACGAATTGAGGAAACAACTTATATTAATAGAGAAATAAAATATAATTTTAGTTTTATTCTGGCTCAAGTTCATTTTTAAAATTTCAAAGAAATTAAATCTTTTATTTGTGATAATGAAAGATTACCAATTTGAAAAGTAAGTTTTTGCTGACACTAGCCGAGTGGAATGCATTTTCGAAACCAGCTACGGTTTTCATCATCAGCACTCTTTGATCGGTAATTAGTGTTGGATGTAAATATCATCTATTTAACTCACAGTTTTTAGGAAATAGGGTATGGAGATCAACTGTCGCCTATACATAATCATATTTCCTACCATGATTAAAACAAAAAATATTGTTGAAAGCAATCAACTGCTTTCATGCGATCTAACTGATAGCTAGAGCAGGATAAAACTAGTGATATTAAAAAATAATAATAATATAAATGAAAAGTAAAAAATAGTTGTTGAAGTAAATTTCGTTCTCACTAATTAAGTGGTAGTAAATATTTTTCAGTCTTAATTAGTTTGATAAATTGCAACTCATAAAATAATATTTCTTTTTAAATGGGACGAGGACAGCCATTAACATCAGAAGAAAGAGGAAAAATTAAAGCCGATTTTGAACAAAAGTTGTCCTTTAGAAAAATTGGAGAGAAAATCGGCAGAAGTCCTCGTGTTGTCTTCAATTACAGCAAAAAGCGGAATTCTTATGGAAAAAACATAAAGGAAGACCAGCAAGTATCTTATCGCCAACAGACAAGAGTGCAATTTTAAGAATTGTATCTAATTCCTCTGATGCCATACCAAAAATTAAGGCAATAGCCATTGTTTCTGCTAGTATTTCGACTGTTCGGCGCTTGATTGTGGATGCTTTGCATATCCAGAGAATGAAACTTAAAAAAAAAACTGTATTAAAGCCCAATCACAAAGAAAAACGATTGGATTTAGCTAAAGTTTACATGACGTGGAATATCGAATGGCACACGGTTGTCTTTTCTGACGAAAAGAAATATATAACCTGGGTAGTCCTGACGGGTGTAACTTCTATTACCATGACATAAGAAAAGAGGAAGTAATATTAAACCACCGACACAGTCGCATGTTACGGGGTGCCGTATCATACTATAGTTCAGATTAAACTACAATTTAAAACGACAAAACTGAACGCAGAACAATACAAAAACATTCTGGAACGAGCTTTTCCGGAACCCTTGCTTTGGATTTTTGAACAGGATAACACTCCGATACACAATGCCAGAGCGGTAAAAACCTGGATAAGTGATCAAAACGTGACACTGATGGACTGGCCACCCTACTCACCAGACTTAAACATAGTGGAAAACGTCTGGGGATGACTTTCACGGAAAGTTTATAAAGAAGTTAAATAATATGAAGACGTTCCATAATGATCAATGCAATCGAGACCGCTAGGAACAAGATCTCCTTAGATTACCTTTAAACTCTCTACGATTGCATTCTAAGTCGCATATTTAAGGTTATAAAGCACCATGGAGGCAACACCCATTACTAAACATAAGAGAACAATTCAAACTAAATAGTTCTTAACAATAAAATCTGATTTGGTGAATAATTTTAATGTTTTTCAAACTTTTCTTTGCCGTTGTTATTCAAATAAACTATTTTTTTCTGCGAAATAATTAAGTATTTGTATTGCTTTTTAAATAATTCCGTACAGTTTTTAATCTAACCAAAAATATGGGACACCCCGTAAAAAGAGAAGCGAAAAATATAAAAATAACTTTTAACATATGAATGCTTACATATATGTAAATCTTTATTACTTTATTAATTAAAAAACATTTATTTAATACAAAAAAATGAATTTTGTAACACACCGCAAAGTCATGCTTTTAAAATGCACGGTACTGTATTTCCTTTAAGAACACATTTTAAAACATTTTAACTGCTTGTTACTTCTGTGTATAAGAACATTTTCCTTTAATTCACCTTAAATTAACACACAATGTATTATTAATTTCAAAATTTTTAATTCATAATTATTTATGCTCATTTTTGTTGAAAAAACAACAAAAACAACAAACAAAAAATAATAACTTATGCACTTTTAGCACCTGTTGTTTGTTGACTGCTGTACAATACATATTTGGCATATTCTACACTAACCGGAGAGCTACATGTAGAGTCTTTTTTAAACGTAATTGTTTAAGAAAATCCAATTATCTTCTTATCTACTTAAAGGAATAATCAAACAAGTGCATCGAAAGCGATACTCGAACAAGTGTCTGTGAAATATTTTTAGTTTGAAAGTACATAATGTACATATGTAAGAAAAGTTGGTAATCGTGCACATTATTTTATATATGTATGTGTGTGTAGTATATACATAATATATTAATACCAGTATGTATTTTCATATATATGTAAGTATATACATAGGTCTCTAGGGTGTTACCTCTTAAGCAGCTTAAATAATTATTTGCTGCATCCTTAACCAATTCAAAGAGTCATACAACGAAGCAAAACATTACAAAGGAATAAGAGAAACTAAATGCCAATAATAATCAAATTTCCATATGGTTTTTTCTTCTTTTTTTGCCACTTCTTTTTCTTATTTAAACAAAGAAGCAAGAAAAAAAAACAGAGAACAGACGACGACTTCTTTGTAGATTATTAAAACAATTAACCGCAGGCTTAAATGCAATTTTCTAAACAAAGACTGACAAAAAAAATAAAAAGTATACTTTTTTGTTCTTCTTCTATAGAAGAAGAACGACACTGTCTAGATCTCATGTTGAACATCTTCGTTTGACACAAAGTGTCTTACATCGTGTTTTGTATTTTGTCTTTTTGGACTTGAAAATGAACGAAATTACTTTTTTACATAAAATAGTTGATGACATGTTTTATATTCATAGTTTTTTCTTTATTTCTTCAATTTCTTTTAAAAGTAGTAAGAACGCTATATTCGGCTATACCGAATCTTGCTTATATCTCGAAAAAAAAATTTTTTTTGCTTATATCTCGAAAAAAAAAAATTTTTGC
>NDXZ01028946.1:0-29650 GCA_003055125.1 Paykullia maculata | reverse complement strand
TTGATGATGATAACGATAATGACTATGTTGCTACTGCTGTTGTTATTGTAGATATAACAAATGACCAACAATAATTATGTAATGTTGGCAACATTTATCTTATATGTTTTTGCCGTGACGTGGTGACGTAAGCAACCTTTATACTTTTTTGCTCAGATTTTTTTTTTTTAACAAAGAAAAAAATGTGAAATAGTTTTAAGGTGATTTGCTTAATGTCCTTGTTGTGGATTTTTTTAAGATTTTTACCAATTCTTTTTTTTCTTACTTTTCGAAGCGAACTTGTATATCATCAATAAAATAAAAATTAGTCCATTTATTACTTTGCCTTTGCCCCAAATACTACCAACCACTCTGAACAAATTTTAATTTTATTAAAAGAATAATTTTTTAAGGCTCCTAAATAACATTAAGAAATATTTTCTGCAGATGGCTTCAGTCAGTGGTTCAGTGAAAATTTAAAATCTTTTTTGTTATTGTAAAATACAAGAAAAAGCAGATGTAAAATATTTGTTCGCTTAACACGTTAGTCTGCAAGCGGCACAAAAATTGTTATTGTAAGATGTGTGCATTTAACAAGTATTGCGTATGTAATTGCTAAAAGCTGTCTAGGATTCGGCACAGTTGAATAAATTACTCTAGCATTTGTTATATTTGTAGTTTTATTAAAACATTGCAAAATTAAAAAGTACCATTATGCATAATAAAAAGCGCAACACAAAGTATTATAAATGAACTTAATAAATATATTTCTTAACACAGCTAAATTTTTCGAAAAAAAAATTGTTTTGTTCTGCTTGTTGTATAAAAAAATGTTATAAGCAAATTTTAAATAAAAGCTTTTTAAAGGAAATTCAAATTTTTAAGTCACTTTGTATATAAATGTGATATCAAAAAGTACCAAAAAACCCACACAATTTATAACTCTTATTTATTAAACTTCAAAAAAAAAGTACCAAAGACATGTTTGGAAATTTTCAATAGGAATGAAAAATACACGTTAAATTTCTTTGCTATTTATATTTGAATTCTTTCAAAATATATTAAAAAAGGCTTCCAAAAAGTACCTGAAAAAGAAATTTTTATTATGTTTAAAAATCTTTTATTTTTTCATTTCCATCAACTAACAAAACTATATATTGCTTTTGCCAATCAACTATATTTGCATAAAAAATAATTTTCTTAACAAAACAATTCATCGCTTACAATGTATTCTTTTATTAAGTTAAAAAGCATATAATAAAAATAATTCAGGTAGGTAAGAGCTTAATTTTGTAAATCACTTCACATCACTTTAAAATAACTTGTATGAAAAATATAAAACAATTTCTATGAAAAATTTTATAAAGTGGGGAAAAGTGATTTCATACAAGCCGGGGTGGGGGCTGGCGATTTTCCACAACAAAATAAAAAACAATAAAAACAAAATATTAAAAAATGTACAAAAAACGCAACAAAACCAAGATAAAAATCAACGCCATTATTGAAATACTTTATGTAAGGAAAATTACAAAAAAAATACAGGGTGATTAGATTAAGGTACTTTTTATAACAATTTTAGAATTCGTATAGTCTGATATTTTTTTTTCTCAAATAAGAACTTTTGAACAGAAAAAATATTTTTTTCTGACTAGATGAATTCTCATTTGAAATATTATAGCAATTATCCTCTCTGTAATGTCGTCATCTTCACGCTTTAAAAAAATTTGGTTTCAATATGTTCACGACGACCATAATATGTTCAATACAATTATATTTAGTTGTTGTAAACTTACATATATAAGTAATTTTGATTTTATTTAGACAATAATTTCTTCAACATAAACCATACAAATTGTTTATTTCAAAAATGTTACGCTATTTCAATTTGACATCGTTCTTTTATCTAATAACCCATTTTTACTTACTCGAAACTGTTAGCTGTCGTTAAATTAATAATTTTATATTTGGTTGGCAACAGTAGGCAGCATTAATTCCTAAAATGTCGGGCACAAAAAAGCGCAATTAAAATAAGTACCTCATAATGAATAACCCTGTTATAATCTCTAAAAGAATAACGAAATTGTCCAAAAGGCCAAAAATGAACATTTGCATACGCAGTAAAACATGTCTACTGGCCACGACTACAGTTTAAATGTAATTTTAATGATTTTTTTTAAAAAATTGTTCCCTATGTAGGCACATTCAACGCTAAGAACAAACAGTTCGTAATTATCATCAAATGGTCATTTGTCAGGCCTCTGTCAAAATATAAATTATACTGAAAAACAAAAGCAAAACATTTTCTTTTTATATGTACATTTTTAATATAACTTTGTTGCATGATTTTTAACTTTAGGTTAGTTTACTCCCACTGTCAAACAGAAAACTCAAACATAAAAAAAATGTTTGATCGAGTAGCTTTTATCGTTATTTGTATGTAAAAAAATCAAGCAAACGGAAGCGGAAACTTAAGCCTATTTTAATATAAGATTTTGAAGAACCAACACAAAACTGGCCTTTCCAAAACACAAAAATATATATTAACATTTATGATTTGCTAGAGCTGTCATTTCCCAACACGCATCACAACACGCATAATTGTACTTTAATCAAAATCAAATAAATATAATTTTATAGCAAAATGTGGAAAATACCACCGGTTAGAGAAATAAAACTAAACCAAGCAAAAAACTGCCAAATGAAATTGTATATAATTTTGTTTTTTTGTTGTTTGTGGCCGTATAAATAGTTGCTGTTTTTGTACGGCAATTCATCAAATAAATAAAAAGGCAAGGTGGGGGCATGGGCAGTTTCCTTAAAATGTCTGGAGATGTGCTTAGAGGGTTTCGAATCTCAAATATAAAATGAATTTAATTTACTGAATTAAGTCTGAGCGATTAAGTTTATCTCAATTGATTTTACGCTTATTGAGAATGTTATATACAATTAAATACTGTTTACAGAATACTTTCGCTTAGATTGGTTGAATATTCAAAATGTGTTTTTTTTTGCTAAATTTTTTCTAAAAAAATCTATAAATTCTTAAATTTTAAATAATTTTTACATAAATTTTTCTTTTGTTGCTTTTTAACAGGAAATTTTTTTTATTTTTTTTTTGTCGTTTTAATTTAAAATTTCTTTATTTCCAAAATGTTTCTTCTGCTTTACATACATGGCTTAAAATTTAATTTCTTTATAAGTGAGAACAATTTTTTTCTTACTTATTATTTTTGTTACACAGAAAAGAGTCCTGGCCTGCAGCGAGGATCTTTTATATTTTTTTTTTACGAAACATACACATACAAGTCAGATTTACATACAAAGTATTTATTCTATGAAAAAAGAAAGTCTTAACTAAACAAAACATAAAAGAATGTTAAAAAGGATGAAATGTTTGTTTGTATTAAAGTTAGGGTTTGTGGTTGAAGAATTGCCGGGATTCTTAGGGAAAAAAATTTTAGTAAGAATATTTTTTATCCCGACGAAAACGATCTTAATTTAAAGGTATTCGAATAATAAATTAAGACTGTTTGCCAGCCTCTGTAAAAAGCGAACAAAATTTTCCAGTAAATCACACATCAAAATGGCAGGTATTTTGAAAAAATTTTAATTTTTTACTTGATTTTTTTAACAAAAAATATTTTAAGTCTAAGTCATAACTTTTAATTATTTTGTGTATAAAATATATTTTTAATTGTTTTTTGTTTTTCAATGAAATAGTAATTTTTTAATTAAAAGGTTTACCTTTTAACTTACATAAGTATGTATATTATAAATTAAAAAAAAATCCAATTCCTTATTTTCTTAAAATAAATATGCAAACACTGCTACTTGCTGGTAAAATTAAGTAAATGAAAAATGAATGCTATAGCTTAGAAGCAAAAAACCTTATTACAACTCACACACTAAATTGAAAACGCATTAAAATAGAAAATAAATTTGAAGAGAACAAAATAGAAAAACAGCCATCAAACATTTTTTTACTTAGACACATTAAAGCATTAAACATAAACAGCAGTCAAAAAAAAGGAAAGATTTATAAATAAGCCTTACAATACAGATAAAAAACAAACGTGTAACGTATGTATGTAAGTACATATGTATGTGTTAGCCATCAAAACATGACATCAAAAGCATCAAAGTAACTACTCTCGCACACACACACAGCTTCTTAAAATTAACATAAAAACGGTTTGTTTCCTCTTTCTCTCTCTCTCTAGTTTTGAACATAAAACGCTCTTTTTTGGTAACCACATTCAATAAAATACAGCAACCGAAGTAATAATAACAAATAAAAGTCCGTAGGCGTTACAGACTAACACATCCGTCTCTGACGGAAATAAGCCTTGACACATTCAATCGCTATGTATCTACATTCATACAAATGTGTGTTTGTATAAACATAAGAAATATTCATTGTACATACATACATGTCCGCTAACAAATGTCATTTATTTAAACATCGAAAATTTGCGGTTTTAAAGGAAGTCACAAAATGTTATTGTATTTGTATGTGTTTGGTGTGTGAGTGAGTGCGTTTAGAAAATAATATTTATTAAAACTTTTAAGAGACTTGTTTTTTTTTTGTTGGTTGTTTGTGTGTTATTTTAGTTACTTTTAAGATTTTTTGATTAGTTTCGTTCTTGGTAGGAGAAATGCTTAAGGGCTTTTAAATTTTTTTTGTTATAATCATTAAATGTGATGTGTTTGTGTGTTCTTTTTAATATTCAATATTTAAACATTTTTATATATGTATGTAGTTGATAAATAAACAAATATTAACGGCTTTTAATTAAAAGAAAATTTACATAAAGTTTTGTGGCATCATGAAAAATGGCCATTTTTACTTTGGGGCCATGTTTCATTGGGGCCATTTTTCATGGTGTCAAGTTTTGTAAATCAGAAAAAATGCCAAACGAATATCTTAAAATAAGCAGAAATGAAAAAAAACGGATTAAATACTTATAAAATTTAATAACTATTTTAACCATATTATTTATTTATTATTTTTTAATTTAAATCAAAATTTTGTAAAACAAAATGCTCAGACAAATTAAAAAAAGTAAGACTTTGTAAATTGACATATTTACTTTCGGTGATATCCAAAAAATTTTAAAAATCCGTGAACATTTTTCGGATTATGACATACGTGAACGTATTACTGAACGTATGATTTATATGAACTCTCATCAGTTAACAAAAAGGTGTTCGAGTACATACAATTTTTTTTTAATTTATTGAAAATATTGCTTAATAAGATTTTTTATTATTAAGCATTTGGGACACCTGTTAAATGTAAAAATGTGGCAAAAGGCAAATCATGTTTTTATAAAAAAAAAACTACAAAATCCTTTATGTTTCTGTGCTTTAGGCCGATGGTCCTTTCGACTATGCATATTGCTTTGGAATAAATTTCATTAAATACGAATGCGGATGTGGCGATTTGAGACCATGGTTATTTCTAAACTGTTGTTATTCCGTTTAGAAATTTAAAAAATTTTTAAATATATTTTAAAAAATGCACAATTTTTTTGTCTGTTCGCATTTTGTTCTATAATTTTTTTTTCTGCTCGTCTTATCGAGTAGTTATGCACTAAGAATGTGTAATCATATGCATTTGTACATACATGTATATATGTATATACATACATATCTAAGCCTGTCTGCTGCATATTTAGGGTAATTTTTTCTATAATAGATTTATTCTCTATAAGCTAAGACTTTGTTAAATGTTTATTTGCAAATAAATGTGTCTGAATATTGTTGTTACAACAATTTGTAAACATTAAAAACACAAACATATGTACAGTGTACATATATACTTCGTGCATCTAAAATGTGTTTAAGTGTTTTTTGTTCAAAAAAGTCTGTGTGAGTAATCAATAGGACCCTGTGATTTGACTAATTGTTTTGTAAAAATCTTCTGCAGAGTTGTTTAGAAATACATAAGTACATAATTAAAATCTTTATGCTCGTAAATTATGTTGCGATGACTAAACATGAAATGGGTGTTAGTTGTAATAAAAATAGACACTAGTATTAAATATTTACGTATAAAAATATCAAAAAAGAAAAAAGGGTTATTAGAAGTTTTGTAACTAACACTTTAGGGAAAACCAGCATACATATGGATGTATGTATATATAAATGTTTAAAGAATGAATAATTTAAAAATAAAAATTAGTTTTAGAGTAATTGAGAAGAAATAACTATCCTTATTTGTCAATAGCATATGTTTAGGCTGACCTTAAGTAAATTGAATAGAAAAACTTCAAAAAAAAATTTTCTTTAACAATATACATACATACATATTAGGGATGGGCAAATGCAAAAAAAAATATCGATATTTTTTCTCTCTCTTACTTGTTATTATAGGAACATTTTGCCTTGAGCAGGGGGTGTGGCACCGTCCATAAAAAGAAAATACTTAAATAGAAATATTTTAGAGTCGGATATCTTTCAATTTATGTACGAATTCAATAAAAAGATTACTTTATGTCAAAAATTATATAAAATTGCCTCCTATTCGCTTCTCATTTTTCCTATATAACCTTGGCTACTTACTATCAAAAGCTATGGATTCTGGATGTTACTTTTTTTAAACTGTGTTTATTTAAGTTCGCGATAGTCAATATCTGTGGCACCGTCCATAAAAAGAAAATACTTAAATAGAGATATTTTGGAGTCAGATACCTTGCAATTTATGTACGAATTCGATAAAAAGATTACTTAATTTCAAAAATTATATTGAAAGTGCCTCCTATTCGCTTCTCATTTTTCCTATATAACTAACCTTGGCTACTAACTATCAAAAGCTATGGATTTTGGGTATTGCTGTTTTAAACTGTGTTTATTTTATTCCGTAATAGTTAATATCCAAAGTGTACTTATTAACATACATATTAATGTACGTAGATGTACTGTACTTTCAAAAAATGTTTGCGTAGTTCCCCTTAATTTCTGGTGAGTGATTTTTACAACATTTATGGTTGTAATATTATTGTTGTATAAACAAAACAGCAATTTTTGCCAAAAAATTAATTCTTATATAGGGCGTGTTAATGAATTAGTTATCGAATGAAAATATATAGTGCACATAATGACAAAAAAATTTATTTAATATACGTGTTTTAACTATTGATTGTGGCAGTTCGAATTTCTGTGTTTTTTCATATACATACACAGTATGTTTTACTCTTATATATATAAAACTAGTAAGAGCGCTATATTCGGCTATACCGAATCTTATATACCCTTCATAACGTTCTCTATGTGTGTATATTAGTACATTTATTTCAAAGAACACAAACATTTATTTGCTTTTTTTTCCCTATATAATCATTTTTGTGTTAAAAAAAAAACAAAAAAAATAAAAATTTTTTTTGCTTATATCTCGAAAAAAAAAAATTTTTTTTTGCTTAAAAATCGAACATTTTTTCTTTAAAATTCCCCAAAAGACATGTCTTACACATATATATAATAATTTTTAAGTAAAAAAAAAAAACTTAAAAAAAACGAGGCAGTCGTCTTTTTTTGCTTATATCTCAGCCGGTTATTGATGATACCGATTTTCTCGAAAGCATTTCCAAAAATTTGATACCATATACAACCCTAAGTGCCCTATGGAAGCTACGTAAACTTGATTTCAACAGACACACGAACATGGCTAAATCGACTTCCCTATCCATAAGGATCCCGAATATATATACTTTATAGGGTCGCAAATGAATATTGAAGAAATTACAAACGGAATGACAAACCTATATATACCCTCACCACATGTGTGTGTGTGAAGGGTATAAAAATATGTTCCTGTAGTTCTTATAACGAACATAAGGTTTATTCAAATAGACCCATTAAAATTAGCTTTTTATGTTTAAAATCTCGATCTCTAACGTGTTGTAGCAATTTGCTGAAGCACTTTTACTTTTTTAAACCTTTTAGGTGCTGTGTATTACAAAAATAGTATTAAAACCGACCTTTATACTTAAAAATCGAATTTTTCAAAATCTGAATATGATAAAGCAAGTTGCCCAGCAGATAAAATATTTAATAGTAAATATAAAAAATATTTGTATAAAAACGCCATAAGCATATTTATTAAATTAAAATAATATAGTTTCAAAGAAATAGTGCTTTTTATGGCAATTTCACATACCTATATGGTTAATTTTTTATTTTTTGTATGTATAACCGATTTTTGATTTTTTCAAAATATTTATATGCAAACTGTTTATTCTTATAGTTTTTACTCAATCTATAGCATTTAATGGATTTGTATGTTACCTTTTGTGCGTAGAAAAATTATATTTCTATAAATATGTTTCATATAATAAAGAACTTATTATTTTCGGAAATGAATTGCTATGTTCTTCTTTAGTTTTCGGAGGAAGACCCTCGGTTTTTAATTGAAAATATATGTATAAGGACATATAGAAAACTTATTATATGGAAACTAAAAATATTTTTCAAATTTCGATTTTTTGAGCAAATTATATATTTGCAAAGTTTAATTTGGTGTATTCATAATATTAAATTTTTCACTTTTCCATAATAACAAAAGCCTTATTCAATCGATTTTAGTTATTTCTTAAAAAAATGCCACCAATAATGACGATTAATAAATCTTAGGGGCACAGTGTTTTTCCCACGGTCAGTTGTACGTAGCGTGTTCGAGAGTCGGTAAACCATCAGTTCTTTTCATTTTCTCCCCCAAAAGAACAGCAAAAAATATTGTTTGCCATCAAGCTTTACGTTGAATACACCAAACAAATTCACATACACATTAAAGGATGATCCAAATTAAGACCAATCCTTTGTTTATTCGACACTTATAAAGTCGTTGTAATGATCTCTTCATGGAAAAATATTGTTTTTTATTTATTTAATTAATAATTGTATCAATTATTATAAATTTCAAACTTATTTTAGGTAATGAATTGAAAAAAACTATATGTACTGAAATTATTGTGTTTTAATTAAAATACATATATTTTTTCGCAATTCTAATTTTTTTTCATTAGTAAATAACTTCCGTGCAAAGCCGGGGCTCTCAGCTAGTTTTATGTATATATTTTTCATGTTTTTTTTTTTAATTTTAGTAGATTATTTAATACTTATTAAGGAAACTGAATTACTTGTTTAAAGAAATAATATTTCGTGTAAGAAAAATTATAAAAATATTTTTAAGTTCCGTTTAGTGCGTGTTTAATAAAAATTCTTTCATTTGCCAAATTCATTACTCATACGCTTAAGGAGTTATCTAAAACCATGTTGTTAAACACAGATTTTCTATCAGTATTTTTTTTCTCTTCTAAACTAAGCCATGTTCTATTTTCTGCATAATTTATGCTTGCAAATCAATGAAACATACTTAAAATGTGCAAATGCATACACATACATACAAATGCATTTGAATTCCACTAACAAACAAAAACAAAAATATTAAACAATATTCCTTTGTTGTTGTTTCCCTGGATAAAAGTTGTTCAATTGCATTTTATTGCATGGTTATAGATAGATAGAGTTTTTAATATCATTTTACACAGTTTTATTTTTCAAATATGTATGATATTAGTGTTTAGTTTTTGTTGCTCTTCCTTTTCCACTTTTTTTTGTTTTGGGTTCCCTTGGCTGCTTTAGTGTTGTTAAGTGCCTTTATATGGGTACAAAAAAAACTTCGATAAACTCATTCACAGTTGATGTTGTTTTTTTTTCATAATTTTTGTAAATATTCTATTTCAAATTGTAAATGGCGTTTAGGGATTTTAATGGCAGGGGTTTAATCGTTATTTTATTATTTTTTTTTCTTCTTGATTTTTTGTGTATCAGTGTGTCATGCATTGGAAAGTATGTACAAACATTGTATGTATGTACGTTAGGGTGGGTCAATTTTTTTCATCAAAAATCATATAGCAAAAACGTAATCTACGCGAAATTCTAAGAAAAATTTCCCATAAAACCAAGGTTCTGTGATCAAATCTTATCCCGCGCAAATCGACCTATAAAATTTTTTGCTCCCATTAAAAAAATAATATATCGCACCCTAAATACTAAAGGGTCACAACTCAACATTTTTCAAACTGACTTTTTTCAGAAATTCATTCTCATTTCACATCTCTAGCTACTTACAAAATTTCATTCTCATCACTATCTTCTTTAACTGGAAAAATCCCGTTATGTCTGTTTTTATGTTAATTGCATTGCTTCTGTACGATTAACTAAAGAGAATTATTTTTAGTTGAGCTTAAGCACAACTGATTACTTTTGTTACGCATAAAGTGCGTTATTTTGAGTTTCGCCCCTATTGTTGTAAAAAGTGATAAATTTTGTGGTGCATTATTTTGCATTGCGCTTCTTTAATTGAAAAAGGTGAGTTCAGTTAAATGTAGTACTTTTTTATGCGCCTTTTTTGATGAAATAGTATCACTAGTCAAACGGAAAAATTTCAGTTAAAAGGTCATAACTTAAAAATATATTTTATTTCCACAAATGCAATATAAAATTGAAAAAGGCATAGCAAAACTTTCTTCAAATTGGACTTTTTTCATAAGGGAACTAATTTTTTTTTTAAATTAGCACCATTTTTACATAAACAGTTTTTTGGCTCTCCTGAAAATTTAAGAATTTTGAGTTGTGACCCTTTAGTATTTAGGGTGCGATATGTATTGTATTTTTCGTTTGAAGAAATTTTAAAATACGTCTACTTAATTATTTTCGTTTCAATAATTAAGTAGACGTATTTTAAAATTTCTTAAACCATTTTTTTTTTCATTTCTTTAAATATTTTGTAGCAGTTTATAAATAAAAATATTAATTTTTTTAAATAAGAAAAAAATTCAGAATTTTTATCTTGGTTCCCAACACCTTCCTGTTAATTAAAATTTTACACAAATCATTTGAAGTGAAGCAATACTTACAACATATTTTCGAATTTGCGCGGGATCGAAAATTGTTTTAGACCTATGATTTCTAAAGCAAAGTTGCTTAAAATTCTTCGTAGAATCATTTCCCCCCTACGATTTTTCATTTTTTTTGGCATTAATACAAATTTACCCACCCTAATGTATATATATGTGTTTTGTAAATTCCTAGCACTTACTCAGTAGAGTTGCGTATGTTGCTCAATCTGTTCTTGTTGTAATTGTTGGCAACATTTAAAATTGAGGATTTAAGAGTAAATTGTAAACATTTCAATTTTAAAAAGTGTTAAATAACACACACAACAACAGGTGCATTGTTAAAGCAAAGCTTAAAAACCTTAAAATTTTATATCCAAAATTTCTCTAAGGTGTTTTTCAATAAAATTTTTTTAAAAGTTTACTAAAACCTTTAAGAACATATTGTATGTTGTTATATCTCTGTGAATAAACATATTTTTAAAGGAATATTATTTTTATTTAAGGATTTTGCTTTCAAGGGATTGCATGGAAATAAATAGTTAAAAACCAAACGTTTTTTTAAACAATTTTTTTTACAAAAAAAAAACACTAAAATTTTTAATTATTTATAGCAAAATTAAAAATTTCTTTTAAGGGTAAACATATTTTTATTTAGAGAAATTTTATGAATTTTTCTTTATTTATATGAAATTTTTCAAAATGCCAAAATAATTAATTAATAATTAATGCGTTTAACAAAATGTGTCAAAAATTTTAAATTAAATATTTTTAAAGTAAGATTAATTTTTTAAACCTTTTGTGGAAATAAAGATTTACAAGCTTATAACAAAAGTAGATTTTTTGAATAGTATTAGACAAAACTGCGGAATGGGAATAAAAACGTAAAATAAAATATTTTTTTTAATTAAGACAACTGAAGCCAAATTCTCGCTTTCGATAGCAATCGAAATTTTACTCGAACGAGTTACTATTCTTTGCTTTTTGGTATAGGAATTCTAATTGGAATTTTTTCAGTTTCAAACGCTATTACATGCGAGAAACTGGCCCTTGGTTAAAATACTTAAAGTGCGACATAAAAATTTCCCTTTAAAGAAATTTTTTATATACACTAAGGGAAGTTTTCAAAATTATGCAAAAACACAAAAAAAAATATAAAATATTTTACCCAAAAACACCAAACCCTTTATTAATCCTTTATTATTTTATTTCTTTAAAAAATTTTTGTTTTTTTTTTTATTTTTTATTTATTTTATTTATTTACTTTTTTTAACTTTATATAAATGAAACATTAGTAAAAAAAATGCACACAATTAACATTTAACTAAGTATCAATTGTTTCCTTAACATTTTCTTTAGGTTGGTTGACATACCACCAGGAAATAATGTACGACCTTAAACTAGACAAAGCCAATATGGCCGTACCATCTACATGCTGGTCATAAAGTTGCTTACAATAATCCATGAGCGTAGAACTACCCATGCCACCATTTTCATAAATAGATTGCAGCGGCAATACGAGCGATTCAAAATGTTTCTCAGCACAAGAGAGAAGTTTGCCTAATTGTTCCGAGGACATGGCCAAATATTGGGATGATTGCATAGAAGTTTTATTTAAAATATTCATTAATTTTGCAAAATTATTTGAGGAAATGCGCGGCGAAATTAACGGTATTAGTTGTAAAATTAACCTGTGCATTTCCATTATTAGATGTTGAAAGTTATGGAACTCTTTTTCGTTGGCCTTAACGGCATACCATAGATTATTGATAATGCTAATAAGACCTTCGATAACATCAAACTGATAGAATTCAATAGAATTGATAATTGAACTTAGCCATGGTATTAGGCCAAGATGTTCCATCATAATTTTTGATGAAGCGGGTATTTTGGCACATGTGGAAAATACCGAAAGAATTTGTAGATTTAATTGCAAAGTAGACATGGTGCTGCCGTAGAAACCCATCAACACTTTAAAGGTATTGGTGGAGACTAGTAGAAAAAGATCAGAACTTGATTTAACGCCATGTTTTATGACCTCTACTATAAACTGGCGGAACTCTTGATGTTCCATCTCAGGGGAATAGAAGAGCACATTGAATTCGGGTATACATTGAAAATTAAAACTGGATTTAAGTCGTAAATACATTGTCAGTTGTTTGTATAGTAAATGTGTTGGATCGGTGGTAAGATTAAAGGTTTTAGCCACAAATAGTCCTGATATATATGGCACTCTAGGCGTACCCGAGTTGGTTTTATGTTTCATCCATGAATTCCTTAAATCATTTAGGCCTGCCTGCAAGCTTTCGTAGGTTTGTATCCATAAAGGTTTTTCATAAAATTTACTATTTTCAAAGTGTTGGCGATAACGCAGCTGTACACAACCGGCAGCTTGGCGCATTTCTTTATCTTGCGAGGACAGGGCAGCAAAAGTTAAGGCCAGGAGACCATTTTGCACCGGCCTCACGGGATGGGTATAGGATTCTGGTGAAAAACACATAGACATAAGAGGCACAAAGAAAGCAGGATCATAACACTGTTCATAAATTTCAGGCCGCTTGGGACACAAACGCATTTCCGTTTCAACGATTTCGGTCACACCCATTTCTAGTTTCTGTTCCAATTTATTAGCTCCAAATTGCCAAGGTTTGGCAAAAGGATTCTCAAATTGCATTTCAGGCAATTGTTGTAAAGTGTCCAATTTACGCCATATAGGAAAATTGTCTAGAGTATATTCACATTGTTGACGATCTACCAGAGACATAACTTGTTGTATAGAGGTTTCCTGTTGTGTAAGTTTGGATCTTTCCTCATCGGCTGCTCTCAGAGCATAAAATGCTATGGCGCTTTCTCCCCAAATAAAAGGTCGATATTTAACCAAACCACAGTCATAATATTCAAATAAATTCAACAAGGCCAAGCAGTAGCGATCGCAGTCACAAAGTTTTGCTTGATAGGCTCCCAAAATTACAGGAATTTGAGCTTCCTGCAGGGAACTTGGCTCCTTTTTGGCCATTATATAGAGTAAATGTAAAACTTGGGTTTTAACTTTAGACTGTGAAGGTCTTGTCAGGACAATGTCATAAAATTTGGAATGAGTAAATATCATTTCATATAGTTGTGCACATTCTGAATTAGCCAAAGCATCCTTTGACTCTTCCTTGCAATCGTTATATAGTTTATCTGCCAAAAATGCCAACAGTTGCAATAGCAGACCATTAAATTTGTCAGTAACATCAAATTCTGCCTCAGCATCATTGATATGCATGCCCAACTTTAGGCAAGACTTGCAAAAATGCAGCCACTGTTGTGATTTTAAAAGTTTAGAAAAATCAGTAGAGAGTGTCTCAGTATTTTCCTCACCTTCTTCTGGTTTACTTAAACTCTGGGCAAGTTCAAACCACTCGTGCAATTGAAAGCCTATAAGCTCTAATTTCTCTTCATTTAACTTTTGCATTTTCAAATCCAAACACAACATTTGCACCTGCAGCGTTATATAATTAACAAATATGAATGATTTATGTTTGAGCTCCAAATTAAGGAAAGCCTTTTCATAAATCTTATAAATAGATCTCAATTGATAGGTTTCTATATGCTCAAACTTAAACTGTTTGTGGCAAAAATCTTTACATTCCGTTAAGGGCATACAATGTTCTATAAGCTTCAAGCTGGCATCCACATGTTCCTTATAAATCATGCCCGCCTTCAATGGTTTCTCAATGGTTCTCATGAAGCCGTTTTTATAATTTTGATAGATTTTTTGCAAAACTCCAGCATCTAGTTTGAGATTTTTTTTAAATGCCAAATCTATGAGAGGAAACATTAATTCCTTTTTATCCAAACAACATTCCAAATTTTCCACAAACACTCTATCGTATTTAGGCAAACGTTTAAATACCAATGCTGCCAATTTAATGCAAGATTTTGTTAATTTTCTCTCTTTAAAGAAAGATTCAAAGAATTTTGTATCCAATTCCTGTATAAATTGATGATTAATTATAAGAAAATTATAAAAAGCCTCCTCTAAAGTTTCCACATTGAAATCTCCTTTTAGTTTCTTAAAGAAATTACAATAAACTTTTGAAAATTTCTTGATAAACTCGCCACATTTAATAGATTTTTTTAAATCCGCCAAACGCTGTAAAACTGCTACCGTTAAGGCATAATAAATCGATTTTTGATTACTATTTTCCACCAGAAAGAAGTCTTTGTAAGATAAGTTATTTACTAATAAATTTAAAATATCCACACAGTGTTCAGCAGTCAATTGGAAGACTTTGATTAAGCCTTTAAACTCTTCAAAATGCGCCGAGTTGTTGTTTACTTCTTCCTTGGAGTTTAGGGAAATTGCTACAGCTTTAACCAGTTTTAGCTTGAAATTCTCGGCATAATTATCAAAATTTTCCATTTTATTACAGTATTCCGTAATTGAATTAAGGAAACTTAAATAATGTTTAAACGAGTCCTCCACATTTCCTTTAGACAGTAATTCGTCTGATTTTAAAATCTGAAATCTAACGCCATAAATATATTTCAATAACTTGTGTGTAAATAATTCATTATTCAAAGAGTCATTTTCATTATTTATAGGTTTATTTTCTTCTCCGGCGAACCTAAAAATCATCTCCAAGCAATTATTAACAAATTTTGCCGATTTCTCTGCTTGAATCTGAGTTAACAAGAGTTTTTCCTTTAATTGTTGTACCTTAAAGAGTACTTGATGCACATAGATCATTAGTAATCGAGGATTTTGTATAAGACTAGAGAACTTTTTTTTATTCCCTTTAAACTCCACTTCACAGGCATCTTCCTGGGATTTACTTTCAAATATTTGCTCGAAACTGTTTTGTCCAAATAGAACTAAATTTTGCACCTCTTTAATGTAGGGTATAATATTAGAAGCTTTTTCATCCATCTGTAAATGTTTCTCTTTAGTGACTTCCTTATTTAACCAGTTTTGCATGTAGGGCAACATGGATTTAAAATGTTGGTCATACAAGGACATAACACTTTCAGCACTGGGATAATAGTGGTACATTAAGAAGCAAACAACTTCTAAATACCCACTTAGAGGATCTTCAATGTCCACCCCTTTAAAGATTAAAGGCATTAATTTGCTAATACTAATGGTCTCAACGTAAGCCTGTACAGATAAGCCTTTTTCAATATTAGCAAAAAGTGAGTGTAAACTTTCCTTATTGGTGGTTGCTTCTACGGATTTTGGTAACTCCACGTTAGCTTTGGTAACCTTCAAGAAAAACTAACAATTAAAACTTTGAGAAAGAATAGATTTTAAGACATAATGCCAACGACTTACCTTTAAAACTTCATTGAACACTTGAGCCACCACATTAACAGTTTCCTTATCGATAAGTTTCAATGATTCCAGCCATATGTCAATTTCAAATTCACCCGATTCAAAAATGCCCGTATTCTTAAATATACTCCTGAGTAAAGCACCCGCCTCACGACTAACAACCGACTCACCGTAAACAAAAGCCTTAATGAACGATCTCAAAACACTGCTGAAACGCTCTTTTTGTGGTTCCAGCGCTTTGGGAAACAACCACAATATGGTTTTAATAGCCTTCATTTCTAATCTGATATTACATTTGCTATCAGCCTGCACATGAGTTACCTCCCCTTCATCCTGGGCATACAGGGGTCTTAAAAGTTCCAAATAGTCCAATATAACTGAAGTTTTGTTTACGAAACTACGATTTGATTCACATAGAATTAATACCAAATCTAAGGCAACATCCAAATGGGCCAAAACGTCCAACTCTTCTTGTTTCCTTAATTTTATTGACATGTTAAGCGACAATAAAATATTTTCCATCGTGGGAAAATTCATAAGTAAATGATTTAGAATATCAAATTTGAAACGTCTTAAAGAATTTGAATTTTTATTCTGCTCTCTCCGATTTATAATTTGCATATAGTTGGTATACTGTTGGAACATGGCTAACAGTAGTCGATTGGTGGCCAAACGATGTTGAAAGCTTTTGTGTGACAAAAAGTTATTGCCATTTATGTGCACCAACGTCTCCAGTGGCAAACAAATATCTTTGATCCAAAATGAAAAATCAGTCAAGGTTATTTTATCCAAAGCACCTTTAAGGTGACGTGGATGACAGGCGCTAATAATGTTTGATAAGAAGTCGACGGCTTTCAGCCAATAGCGGGGGGAAGTGCGTAAAGGATTTATAATGCCAGCAAAATTTCGTACTGAATTACGGAACAAATCCGGACAGGACTCGAGTATTTTCATCACCAAGTCTGATTTGCGCTCATCGTCCCAGGGAAGGTAAATATAGCCCATTATTTGACCTAAGAAGAAAGGAAAGTAAACACATTAGTGAGAAGAATTAGAAAATCTGGAACAAATCTTTGTAAAGATCTAATTTTGTAAGACAAAATTATGTCAATCATTATCAAAAAGTTCTATATGTAGTTTATCTTATATTTTACTTTTTTTTCTAATAAAAATTATGCCCAGATTTGTTATTTAACCTGACACAATTTTTTTAAGACAATAATTTTTTTTTTAATATGACTGACATAATTTCTTTGTTGAAGAATTATGTTAACTTACCACTTTTTAAACTAAAACTTTCATATAAAATTTAAAGTTTAAGAGGTATCGGTATCTTCTACGAAGAAATTATGATTTTTTTAAATCTCTGTTATAATTTCTTTATAGTAAATTATTTTTGACAATTCCTATAAACAAAATAATCCCTATTTTATTCTTAAGATAGTTAGATTTGTTCAGTTTAATTAAATTAATTTACGTCACACATTATTATTTAGAAAAAAAAAGTTTTAAGTAAATTTACTTCTCTTAGTAATTACATTAACGAAACATATTTTTTGATATTACCTTGTATAGTATTATGCTTTTGTCGGAAAAACTTGATAGTGTCAAATGTTATGCCAAATTTCCTAGAAGTCAACAAAACCAGCAAAAATTCATGTATTGCCTTTGAAACAGCTTCTTTTTCCTGGGGATTTACTAAACTATTAAACTCGTTAGCACGATCATGCTTAGCTGTCCCCTTTTTTTCCGAATGTTTTGCGGCAAAAACACGCGGTCCCTTCCAATCGTAGAGTTGAACATATGATTTGCAACAGCCCAAATCAAAGACATGGACTTTTTTTGTCTTTGAAATATCGGGACATTCAAGAACATATTTCTTAAGGGTACCCAAAACCACACATACCGTAACAGAGTCATCGTAAATAAGACCATCAGCTAAAGCCCTTAAGATTGAGCCACGATCTAGAATGTTGCGTATAAGTAGAGTATTTCCATCGACTAGATACGAGAGGACAAAGTGTATAAAACATTTGCGTACGGTTTCGATATCTTGTTCGCTCTGATGGTTTTGCTGCTGTAGTTCGAATTGTGAGTGCGATAGGAATTGTGTAATATTTTTTACATTCGATAGGATGCTATAGGAAGAAAGCACCTGACGGCCCAATTGAGGCTCCACACACACAATGGCTGTTAAGAGTTTGAGAGCTACTTTACGGTGATTAAGTTGGGCCGAATTAAGGAGTAAGTCTAATAGAGAGCCATGCGATTTAAGAAAGTAACGTGAAGCATGCATAGCTGATTCTAAGTGATTCCGCTGATTGCTAATAATTTCCATAATGACCAACTGAAGGGCCTCACAAATGTAGGCGATATGTAGAACATTGGTTTTATCAACGCGTTCTAACGCCTCGGCAATTTCTAAAGGCTTTCCACGTTTCTCTATATACTTAGAAATAGTGATAGGACGGTTCTTACACAAATGCAGGAAATGCCGTAGTTCTAAAAAAAAATTACTTACAAAAAACCTATCTTCTCACAGATTAAAACAAACCTGTTATAAACGCATCACTTCTCAATTTGTTGCGAAACTCTAACATTTTAAAATCTTTAGAAAATTTCATATCCGTTTCTTCTGTGTTAAAACCTGAATCTTGTAGGGAGTCATCCATCGGTTCTTCTGTGGTATTGTTGGAAGTTTTTTTGGGAGTTAAAGATTTCTTTGTTTGCTTTTTAGGCACCACCTCAGCACCATCATCTTCCTGCGGATCCGATTCATGTTTTCTCTTCCTTTTTTTATCCGTTAGCTCCACAGCCATTATTAAGTTTTTACTGTTAATTGTTATACAAATTATTAAAAACTCACAACTAAAATAAATTTCTTAAATTAAGGTTTTTTGACAGATGCTCTGCACGTGTTGTTTTTTTTCTTCTTTATAAAAAATAAAAAGAAAACATACAATGGGGCTGCCAGAGTTATATTTTTTCAAAAGACCTAAGTCACCTTCAAATGTTTTTTTCGGATTCAAAGAGAGTTCACCTTGTAGAAATTTTTAAGTTTTTATACCATTTAGCACAGGTGCAAGGGTGTATAATTATAATGAGTTTTTTATTTAATTTTTTATATACGTATGAAGTTAAAATTTTTTTACATTTAATTTCTTTTAAAATTTTTTTACATAATTTTAATTAATGGTGTATTAACTTTTAATGCATCCTATAGTGTAAATTGTAGTTTGTGGTGTAAAATGTAGTATGTAGCACATTGGGTATTACCATATATCTGGCAGCATTGCAGCTATTGTAAAAAAAATATGGTAAATATCAAGGCGAATGGACAAAACTATAAATAAAAATTCGCCTTTGTAAATACATATATTCGCTTTTTTGACATTGTGCATAACTGGTGTGTTATCATTACTTTGGTAACAAAACTTAAATTAACGTTTTAATTAAACTTAAAATTTATTTGTATAATAAAAAATTCAATATGTATAATAAGAAGTAGGAATAGATGAACATACATATGTATTTTCAATTTAAATTCTTAAGCAGTCGCAATAATAATACGCAAGCAAATCAAAAGTAAGTGCTTCAAGATTTAAAATTAAAAACGATTTAAATTAACTTAAAATTTATTTTTAGCTCCTAAAATTAGGCAACAATTTAAAAAAAATTAAAACGACTGTTGTGCTGTCGCTTGTTTTAAAGCATTAACATCTCTGCTTTAAAATCAGGTGCTGGTTTTGTAATCGTTATTGTATTCACTATTACTTTTTTCTGGCAGCACTGCAATTATTTAAAACAAAAATATAGTGGATTTTAAACATACGTTAATAACACAAACGTTAATTGAACGCTTCGAAATTGAGACCAGCAATTATTGGGCGTGCTGTGGAATAATTAAAACTTCACTCGTTAGCCAATTAATGTAAAGAATATTTAAGCAAAAAAGGAGAACATAACATACCGCCAGGGAACGTGCATTATAAAATTTCAATGAATTATTTTAACTTTAAAAATCTTTTAGGGAAATTTATGTTAGGAAATTTGCGTTTACGATTAACGTTTATATTTCTTTTGGTATTGTGTATAATTGCTGTTATATTGACTTTGTTTAAAAAACCTGATTTAAGGTTGTGTTATGTGGATTCTCATTCCGCAGTACAAAACGAAATTTATAATTCTGCTAATTGGAGTTTAGAAAAGCTTGAAGATATTTTGCTGGCAAAAATACAACCGAAACCAGGTAAAAGTATATTTTTTCATGAAACGACATGTCCGCAACTGCAAGCTATTCAAGCTCAAAAGCCTCTGAATAATGCTTGCCATTGGAATATGGTCGGACTAAATGCTAGACAAGCTTGTGCTATAGAATCAGCAGCCCTTCACAATTCCCACTCAGAAGTATTTGTATTGTTTGCTAGTCCTCGTTATAAGAAAATTGATAACAGTAAAACGGACAGTGACGCTGTGCTCGAAGCCATATTGTCCTATACCAATGTACATTTAAGGAATTTAAACTTATGGACTTATGCAGCCAATACACCTATTTACGATTGGCTTAAGGATGGAAAGTTATTTAAATCAAGGTAGGTGATTTTGTGATTATCTAAAATTTAATAAAAAGGAGTTGAATAATTATTTTTGACATAACGGCGTATTCTGGAGTAGGAGTAGATATACATAGGTATAATGAACTGCTTAAAGAATGATCAGATAGTTTTGGTTGTGCCTTTTTTACAGAATTTTATACCTGTTTAATTAAAAACAAGTAAAAGCGCTATATTCGGCTGTGCCAAATCTTATATACCCTTCACTACGTGTATTTTTGTGTAAAAAAAATTTTTTTTTGCTCATATCTCGGAAATTTTTTTCTTTTGAAATTCTCTAAAGGGCTGTCTAAGACACAAATATAATTTTTGGGTAAAAAAAAGCGATTTTACTGGTTTTCAATAGCAAGAATTTCGAGGATTTTCTAATTGTTTGATACCAGTAACGGGTTCGTACGACATCGGGGGCTGAGAAAAGTGGATTTCAACAGACTTACAGACGGACATGGGGGTGCTGATGGGGTCGCAAATGAATATTGTAGAAATTGCAAACGGAATGAATGGTGAAGGGTATAATAAGTTTGAACAACTAACTCATTTGTACGGCTAATTGTAATGTTTCAGAGAAAATACCTAATAACCTAGCAAAACAGTTTGTTTTTCATTTAAAGCAAGCATATGTACATATGTATGAAAGTATGAACTTTCTTTATTAGTTCTGGAAGAAAAGTCAATATAAATTTTGTTGAACGTAATAAGTAATAGTATAGTTATTGTAAAATCTATACATATTAAGATCATATCTTTTAAATATGTGGAAAGAAAATAAAACTACTTATCGATTAATTTTTTAATATTACTTTAGGCCTTCCATTTTGTTTAGAAATTAATATTAGTTAAGTTAAATAAATTGTTCGTGATTTTTTGCAGCATTTATTTAAAGACCTGGCGGATGATTTTTTTGGGAATACTATGGTTTGAAAATATTTTTTAAAATATAAATAATTTCGTTACTACCTGCCAAAAAAAATATTCATTTATTTTTTGTTTAAAGTGTAAAAAATGCTCCCTAACAAGAACTATTATTTTTTTTTATTTAAATAATGAATTAACTTTTCAAATCTAATAATGAATCGCTTGTTTGATTTTTATTATTTTTATTATGATCTTAATTAAAAAGAAGTACTGTATTGATGTATTGTAATTGATGATTCTTGGCGCGCTTTTACTTACAAACATATGTATGTATATTCTGCAAACCGTTTCTATCTAGTCTTGATTTTTTTTCCTGTAGCGTTTTTGAATCTCTGCTCTGGTTGTTTTAGTGTTTTTCCTCTGTTCATCCATAAAAATAGACAAGTCACGAATTACAAATATTTTACATGTTTCTTTTCCTCAGAATCAAATTTCAAGCAAACGGTATAATAAAATTGAATTTCATATTTTTGCATTTGTTATCTGTTTTTGTAGTACGTGAAACTACAGTTAAAAGTATTTGTCATCATTTTGAAGGCAGAAAAAAATTATATTCACTTTCGTGTAAGGTTTTAATAATTTTTATTCAATACTGTTGGAAAACAGTATTGTTAACTGAGGGGACAAAAAATATTAATTTGTTTTGAATCTAACCCATAGCCCGTAGTATAATTACGACTATATTTTTTTTAATATAATATTTTGTCTATAATTTAACGAAATTAATTTAAAACTAAGAAAAAAAGAATTTATCAAAAATATGTTTATTTTTACTTTCTTCCTTTTAGTTTCGTCGTCTCGCATACATCAGATTTTTTGCGTTTCTTAACTATTTGGCGTTGGGGTGGCACTTATCTGGACATGGATATTGTTATGTTACGTTCTATTGAAGAATTACCACCAAATTACACGGGCGCTGAATCCAATAACCTTTTGGGAGCCAGTATAATGAATTTTGATTCTTCAGGTTTCGGCCATGAAATCGCCTATCAGTGTTTGCAACACTTTCAGCAAACCTTTAATGGCAAAGATTGGAACAATAATGGGCCGGGTGTCATAACAAGGGTGTTACAAAACATTTGCAATACCAAAAGTATTGATTTAATGATGAATATTAAGCGTTGTATGGGTTTCAAAGTATATCCCATTGAAGCGTTTTATGCCATACCCTTGGCTCAATGGAGGGATTTCTTTAAGCCAAATGAATTAGAGAAAACCATGACTCGCGTTAACAATTCATATATTACTCATTTGTGGAACAAGTATTCAACGAAGCAACGAATAGAAAAAGGGACAAAGAAATGTGCTTATAGTGTATTGGCTGAAACGCATTGTCCTCGTGTTTATAAAGCAGCTGGCAAATATTTTTAAACGCTCCTAGTTTAATTTTTGTTTAAAATTTAAGTAGTATAATCAATCTTAAGTAGTATAATCAATCTTACTAGAAGAACGTCATAACTCAAAAATGAAATTTTGGAGTTAATGATGCAGAATTTTTTACTATATTGTGTAAAAAATTCATGCAAATCACGTGTAAACTCACATCTTGATGGAAAAAAACTTTTTAATATTTCCACTGAGTTTTATGTAAATTGAATACTTTAAACTTATTTTCTGCAAAACTTGTTTTTTGAGTTATGACTTTCTTCTAGTAAATGAGCGATATGTATGTTCATATGTTTGTACCTAACCTTACCATGTACATATATCTATTAATCAAACGAATTTTTCAAATTTTGTTTTAAATTTTCAGACGTTCGATCAAATTGAATTTTTAAAATTTGTTAATACAATAAGAAAAACCATATTATTCAAAGTGTAAACAAATAATCGAAAGTTTAATTGTATGTTAATTTACATACAAACTAAAATAAATAAAAAAAATATGCTAAATAAATATTTGTGACAAATTTATCAGTTTTTAAATGTATACAACACATACATACATACATATTAATCTT
This sequence comes from Paykullia maculata, assembly GCA_003055125.1. NCBI lineage: Eukaryota > Metazoa > Arthropoda > Insecta > Diptera > Rhinophoridae > Paykullia > Paykullia maculata. The sequence goes on along the minus strand of NDXZ01028946.1, from coordinate 5,967 downwards.
TAAATTTTAAAATATATTTTATTTTTATTTTAAAATATATTTTATTTATATTTGTTTACATGCAACTGATCAGCTGATTGATTTCCGTCAAATGTTGTATCATAAGTTAATATTGCTATTGGATATATTATTATTATATGTACAGTCAATTGACAATATCTTTTGTAAAAAATCATGTTTATTGTACCATGGTAAAAAATGTAAAAAAAATTCAATATGTATAATACAAAATAGGAATAGATGTGCATATGTATTTTCAATTTATACAATAATACGCAAGCAAATCAAAAGTAACTGCTTCAAGATTTGAATCTAAAAAAGGTAAATTTTTAAACTAATTTAACATTTATTTTTTTAGCTCCTAGAATTAGGCAACAATTTAAAACAAGTCACTCCCGAATTTTTGATAAAACGCGAATACTGTGCTGCCGCATGTTTAAAAACATTAACATCTCTGATTTAAAACCAGCTGCTGGTTCTGTAATTATTATTGTTGTTACTATTACTTTTTTTTCTGGCAGTACTGCAATTATTATAAACAAAAATATAGTGGATTTTAAACATACGTTAATAACACAAACGTTAATTGAACGCATCGAAATTGAGACCAGCAATTATTGGGCGTGCTGTGGAATAATTAAAACTTCACTCGTTAGCCAATTAATGTAAAGAATATTTAAGCAAAAAAGAGGAACATAACATACCACCGGGGAACGTGCCATCAGTTTAACCAAAACGATTGTGCATTATAAAATTTCAATGAATTATTTTAACTTTAAAAAGCTTTTAGGGAAATTTATGTTGGGAAATTTGCGTTTACGATTGACGTTTATATTTCTTTTGGTATTGTGTATAATTGGTGTTATATTGACTTTGTTTAAAAAACCTGATTTAAGGTTGTGTTTTGTGGACTCCCATTCCGTAGTACAAAACGATAGTAAAAAAAGTTATGCGGATTGGGGTTTAGAACAACTTGAAGATATTTTACTGGCCAATATACAACCGACACCAGGTAAAAGTATATTTTTCCACGAAACTTCATGTTCGAAAATGCAAACTTTGAAGGCTCTGAAAAAGGCTTTTCATTGGAATATGGTCAGGCTAAATGCTAGACAAGCTTGTGCTATAGAATCAGCTGCCCTTCACAATTCCCACTCAAAAGTTTTTGTATTGTTTGCTAGTCCTCGTTATAAGTATATTAATAACAGTATAACGGACAGTGACGCTCTGCTCGAAGCCATATTATCCTATACCAATGTACATTTAAGGAATTTAAACTTATGGACTTATGCAGCAAATACACCTATTTACGATTGGCTTAAGGATGGAAAGTTATTTAAATCAAGGTAGGTGATATTGTGATTATCTAAAATTAAAAAAGGAGTTGAATAATTATTTTTGACATAACCGCGCATACTGGAGTAGAAGTAGATATAAGTATAATGAACTGCTTAAAGAAAAATCAGAACCTATGTAGGTAGGTACTACCTAGTTGTGTTTGGTTTTTTTTTACAAAATTGTATACCTATTTAATTAAAAACAAGTAAGAGCGTTATATTTGGCGACCCTTCACTACGTGTATTTCCGTAAAAAAAAAATTTTTTTTTGCTCATATCTCGAAAAAAAAATTTTTTTATTTCTCAAAAGGCCTGTCTAATTTCTAAATGTTTGATACCAATAACGCGTCCGTACAACATCGGGGGGCTGAGAAAACTTGATTTTAACAGACGGTAGTCGTCTTTTTTGGCTTATATCTCAGTCAGTTATTAAGCGATTTTACTGATTTTCAATAGCAAACATCTCAAAAAAATGTCTGATCGTTTGATACCAATAACGCGTCCGTACGTCATCGGGGGGCTGAGAAAACTTGATTTCAACAGACAGACGGACATGGCTAAATCGACTTCCCTATCTATAAGGATCCAGAATATATATATGGGGTCGCAAATTCATATTGTAGAAATTACAAACGGAATGACAAACTAATATATATACCCTTATCACTTTAGGTGAAAGGTAAAATAAGTTTGAACAACTAACTAAATTGTACAGCAAACTGAAATGTACAGGGTGTCCCTCATTAAACTTTCAGAGAAAAATACATTATACAGCAATACAATTTGTTTTTTCATTTAAAATAACCCAACATACCAAATGACTTGAGAAAAATATTATAATAAGCTTACCAAGCCTTACAAGCCTTAAGCTTGAAAAACGTTTGAGAATTTATTAAAAAACAATTGTGTAACAATTGTAGAAAAATGAAAGCGGAACCCTTGTGAAAATATTATATGTGCAAGCTTACTGTAAGCTTGTTCATGTAATTGTAGAATAAGCTTTAGCTTTTTCCAACAATTTTTTTTTTTAATTTGGGGCTTTGGGAGCCATTGCTATTTCCTTTTCCTGAAAAAGGGAAATACGAAACCATTTATTCTGCTTTTAAAACCACTTTTTATATATTTGACTGTTTAATTTTTCAATTTAAATTAGATATTCTTTTCAATTGTGATATTTTGTTGTTCAATATATGTTGTTTTCTTTAGAAACAGCTGTGTATAATAAGGATTTCTCAAGCATTGTTGAAAACTGCTTGTGAATTTGTATTTTATAAACATTATTATAAACGATATAAAGAAAAGCTTATAAGTTACTATTTTTATAAGCTTATTCTCAAGTTGAATTGTAGTTTGTTTGCCATATGGTATGTTGGGAAGCAAATGTACACACATACATACGTACATATGTAAGTATGAACTTTCTTTATTAGTTCTGGAAGAAAAGTCAATATAAGTTTTGTTGGACGTAATAAGTAATAGTATAGTTGTTGTAAAATCTATATTTAAGATCATATCTTTTAAATATGTGGAAAGAAAATAAAATTAATTATCGATGATTTTTTAATATTACTTTAGGCCTTAGATATTGTTAAGGAAATAATAATATTAGTTAAGTTAAATTAATTTTTTGTGATTTTTGCAACATTTATTCACGGACTTCCTGGCGGATGATTTTTTTTAGGGATATTATGATTTAAAAATATTTGTTTAAATATAAAAAATTTCGTTACTACCTACCAACAAATTTTTAATCTATTTTCTGTTTAATGGTCCCTAACAAAAACTATTTTTTTTTTATTTAAATAATGAATTAACTTTTCAAATCTAATAATGAATCGCTTGTTTGATTTTTATTATCTTTATTATGATCTTAATTAAAAAGAATGACTGTATGGATGTATTGTAATTGATGATTCTTGGCGCGCTTTTACTTACAAACATATGTATGTATATTCTGCATACCGTTTCTATCTAGTTTTGATTTTTTTCCGGTAGCGTTTTTGAATCTCTGCTCTGGTTGTTTAAGTGCTCTTCCTCTGTTCATCCATACAAATAGACAAGTCACGAATTACAAATATTTAACATGTTTCTTTTCCTCAGAATCAAATTTCAAGCAAACGGTATAATAAAATTGAATTCCATATTTTTTCATTTGCTATCTGTTTTTGCAGTGCGTAAAACTTCAGTTGAAAGTATTTGTCATCACTTTGTAGGCAGAAAAAAATAAAAAAAATTATACTTTCATAATTAACGAAATTAATTTAAAACTATAAAAAAAGAATATATCGAAAATGTGTTTTATTTTTACTTTCTTCCTTTTAGTTTCGTCCTCTCGCATACATCAGATTTTTTACGTTTCTTAACTCTTTGGCGTTGGGGTGGCACTTATCTGGACATGGATATTGTTATGTTACGTTCTATGGAAGAATTACCACCAAATTACGCGGGTGCTGAATCCAATACCCATTTGGCAGCCGGTATAATGAATTTTGATTCTTCAGGTTTCGGCCATGAAATCGCCTATCAGTGTTTGCAACACTTTCAGCAAACCTTTGATGGCAAAGATTGGGGCAATAATGGTCCTGGTGTCATAACAAGGGTGATACAAAATGTTTGCAATACCAAAAGTATTGATTTAATGATGAATATTAAGCGCTGTATGGGTTTCAAAGTATATCCCATTGAAGCGTTCTATGCCGTACGTTGGCCTCAGTGGAGAGATTTCTTTAACCCTAATGCATTAGAGAAAACCATGACTCGCATTAAGAATTCATATGTTGCTCATTTATGGAACAGGCATTCGACGAAACAACGCATAGAAAAACGAACTGAGAAATGTGCTTACAGTTTATTGGCTGAAACGCATTGTCCTCGTGTTTATAGGGCAGCTGGTGAATATTTTTAAACGCTCCTCGTATAGCTTAATTTTAATTAGGTTTAACTACTACACAAAAATACTCTTAAAACCCTGACATTCCCCACTTAAATTAAATGTATTACCAACACCCCTCCCTGAACACATTATCCTAATATGTTTAAGGCAGCTGGTAAATATTTTAAAACGCTCGTTAATTTAGTTTTTGTTTTAGATTTAACTAGTTAGTATGAACACTTTAATACCCTTACATTCCCTACTTATGTTAAATTTATTAGCCCCAAAATTATCCAAATTATTATTAATGTGTTAGTAAAATAGTAAGTGCAGTAAAACGTATATAAACAAAAGCGTATACAAATATAAATTGTAAAAACATCGCTTAATAAATAACTAAGTAAATCTATAAACTAAAGTCAATAAAGTACTTTACAGAAAAAGTTGACCGGAATCGCAGAGCGACGCCATTGAAAAAATTTTGTTATATTATAATTTGAGTCACGTTTAAAAAAAAGAATTAAAAAAGTAAATTTTAGTTGGTAATTTTTTGGTTGGTGCTTAAACATTTCCTATTTAATTTTGAATGTGTTTGTTTGCCAACTAGTTTTTACAATTTTTCCTAGCAAATAGGAAATTTCTAATATGTACTAAAGTTGAATAAAATTTAGGGCTATAATATTAAGCAAGCAATCGAACAAACTGCTTATGTACATTCGAATAACTATACATAATAATAAATATATTTTTTTTTATTTTATGTAATAATTTTTGTTTAATATTTATTATTTTTTTAATTTAAATTAAATAATTGGTAACTTATAAACTTTTATTTTTTCGGTGACTCGTTTTTAATTTATTTGTTATATATATTTCACCTCTATATTTTCGTATTTTATTTGATCATGTTTATGTTACTTTAAAACATTTTTAAGACCAAAGTATTTTTTTATATTAAACGCTTATATACCTATAACATTAAATACATTTTTTAAATGTGCTAACTTAAGAAAAAAAAACACGCTGTAAGTATATTTTTAGTATATGATCGCGGTATATGTATATGAAATTCATTGCTATTCTAGAATACGCGCTTTTTGTAACTACAATTAAAAAAAAATACATATATAAAATACATTACAAACAGTCGCATGCTTTTATGGACACATCAAACAATATTATAGAATAGCGTTTTTGTGGTAAAGGTGAATCCAAAAAAATCATGAAATTGTTTTTAATTAATGTATATTAAGTAATTAATAATCTGTTGTATTTATTTAAGTGTAATAACAATTGTATATATGTATTTATGTATGTATATGCTAGTTTAAAACCAAATAAAAATTTTATAATAAAAACTAGATAAATTATTGTCTAAAAGCCTAAAGTGTTTGCTGAATAAACAGTTGTACGTTTTATAGAAAGGCGCAGCAGATTTTTTGTGGCATCCTTATCCTTAAGGTAATACATAAGGATGCCAGATGTGCAAAATTTGGATTTTTGTCAAAATTTCATCCAATCGAAATTTAATGGTGATTTTCGGATTCGTCGTGTCGAGTTCCGGTCAATAGGGTCTTTCGGCCAAATCCGCCCACAAATAACTGAGATAAATGCAAAAAATAAAAATCCTATAAAAGTATTCAGTTTTTGTTTGCACAAAATAATTGTTTATTTAATGATAAAATGTATTGCAGACTTTTAGGGGCTCACGTGTGTGTATGTTTTGGCATCCATATGTAATACTTTAGGATGCCAGAT
>NDXZ01028943.1:0-11099 GCA_003055125.1 Paykullia maculata | reverse complement strand
TTCATGCACTTTAATGCATATAAGCACCAGACATGAAGAAAAAACTTCAACTATTATAATGACAAACTAAAAGATATTAAGGACTCCCATTTATTTTTATACCCACACTTTTAACCATTATCTTAAACATGGCAGGGTATAGTCAAATATATATTAGACATGTACAAAATCTTTTAGAAATTTTGTTAACAGTGCGTAACAAATTGTGTGGCATCACAATACAAACGAATTCTAATAAGTGCTTAATTTGATACTTTTTAGGGGAATAAGAGGATAAATTTTACAAAAATATACAATTTTTAATTAGAGCTGTTTAATATTAAAGGTTGATTTAAGTATTGTTCGACTATTTGATATTTAAAAAAAAAGTAGTACAAAGAAAACGCAACAGTTTTATTAATAAAATTTGACATAAATAACTATAAAACAAACTCCGTTCTAAGTGTGTTATTTACAATAGCTGTTCTGTTAGCTAAACATAATTTTAATTAAGTTGCTTTTAGCTTAAAATAAAGATATATGAAACAAATAAATTTAAAATTCGATGTGATGCATCACACCAATGCCCATTTGTTTTTTTCAAGGATTAAATAGGTGGCAACTTGGCTGTAAACTTAACGCATTTAGTTGATAACAATACACCACCAGCATAAGCATCAACTCACTAATCAAAGTTTTTTACAAAAGCCCTTTCCTAAGGCAAAAGCACTCTTGAAAAATGTTTTACTGTTCGATACCAGCAGCACTTTTTGACAAGCATTTTTTCTTTTAATTCGCATTTCAACCACAGCCTCCACATAACCCCGAAGGGACCCAACCAGATAGGATTTTGGAAAGCCGTGTCTTAATCCACCAAACTATCCCCATCTGCATATGTTAGTTGAACAGGTTTGTGTTTCAAACCAAAAATTCAACAAGAACAAAAATTCTACTAAGACTTTAAAAATTAAAATTTTTGATTATTAACCCATATCGTCCCAATGTTCGATTATTCGAACAGTAAATTTCAGCGTTTTTAAATGCTTTTTTTTAAATAAAACTTAGATTTTTTTTATAAAATTAGATATTGTAAGAGCTTAGCTTAGCTTTTAATGTTAACCTAAAAGTTCTTAATTTTGTTAAAAACTCAATCTCAAACTAGCTACGAACCACCAAGTTTTTAAAGTTACTCTAAAAAATTATCTGGGACGATATGGGTTAAGAGGCGTAAACAAATATAACAAAAATTTCATTTAAAATAGAAAAATTTTAAGAAATTTTGTTTCTTAATTTATTAATTTAAAATGTTAAATTAAAAGTTATTGATTAATCTTGTTTTGCGCTATACTTTTCCAAAAAAAATATAAATCAATAGGATTAGTTTTGCCATATGTTTTACTGCAGCGGTAGTACATCTGCAATGAAAATTTATAGATATTTTAAAATGGAAAATCATTAACAATAACCCAGAGTTGGCTTTAATATTTTAAACAATATTAAAAAAGGAAAAGGTCTACTCCTTTAAATCCTAATTATTTTCTTACATAAAACACAGATTTCGTAAGTAAAAGTTTTTTTATAAAACTGTAGAAAACCAAAAGAAATTTACTTAACAAAATACAATTTTTTAATAGTAGTTCGTAGACGCCATTCACTATAATTAAAACCATATTGTTGTGACAGCAGGAAAATTTTGTTGTTGGTTTATTTACAAAATTTAATCGATATTAAGTTTTAAATTTATAGCACATAAAGGACAACCAACAGCAGCATAGATTAAAGTTTATTTTTCCTCTGCGCTCTTTGTATCAAAAAAAAAAACAAGGAAGAAATAATAACTCTATTTAAATGGCTTGAAAAATAAAAAAAAAAGTACAAACTATTAGGCTTTGAATTTAGTTTTAAAAAAGTGTCCTCTAATTGTTTGTTATTTTAACAACAAAACCATAATTTTAAGAGGATTTTATAAAACACAAACTGAGTCAAACAAACAATCGCAGCAACACAAGTGGCATCATAGAAATAGACTTCTGATAGTCGGGGCACGTACAGTGCAACATTTTATGGTTAATTATTGTTTTGTTTTGTTTTGCTCCCTTTTGTGTTTCATTGAGTTTATGCCGGTTAAACGTTCATTTACAGACAGACATATACCTATACATTGGCGAGCGCATATCCTTCTTTAAATATCACAAACACCATGTCGTTCGTAATTTTAAGCAACAAATAAACATACACACATATTTACATACATTAAAAAAATTTATTTACAATCTTATAACCATAGAAGAACATCCTATATCCTTTTTCTGTTGCACTCTGCGTTTATCCACACTTAAACATACGCGTTCACAAAACTATTCAAGACAACATTGAAGTGTCATAAAAAAGTGAAATTTTTACCATATTAAATGTTGACTGCCTGCATCACACAACTGCCACACAATTTGGCAACAGACACACAATATCAGTGACTTTTTATAATGAGTTTATTCGCATGCATATGAAAGAACTTTAAAATCATTAAAATTCTTTATTATTTTAATTTTGATTCGCATGTTGCACATAATTTTTAAAAATTTATTACAATTACTTAAAGCGAAACTTAATTTTTTTATTTTACAGATACGTTGTACTGCTTTTATACACGACGTATATTGGAAATCAACAGAAAAATCAATAGAAGAGAATCGTTTAAATAAGGCGGGCAGTTCGAATGTGGTGCACAAATTTTCCGAAGATTATTTCGATTTAGAAGAGGATAATGTGGTCGATCGTTCAGATACATATATGACGCATATAAAAGGTAAATTAGTTGTTTAGTTAAAAATAGAAAGCCTTAATTAAAAACAACAACTAAATGTGACACTTGTCCCACATCGCAATTACTGGGGATAAGTCAAACCCATGTGGTATACAGGGTGTAATTACTCGGAACACTTTACAAAATTTATCGTCCATAAGTTTGTATTAGGTATGAAAAAAGAGAGTTTTTAAAAAATGTTAAACAATTGCTTTATGTGATAACTGTTCAAAACGAACGAATTTAGCTTAAATATTTTAAAAATTATAAAGAATAGAAATACAATCAGTCGGCTCTTAATTTGTCGCCTCTATTGGTTTGTCATCAACTTTTTACCGGAAACACATATATTTATAGAAATAAAACATGTCTGCCAGATTGGCATTTTTCCATACATTTTGCCAAAGGAAGTATGACGGAAAAATATAAAAAAATTAAACCTAACAAAAGATATATGACGTACATGTATGTGTAAATGTTTATAAAAGTATCATCTCACTTATATCGTATATGAGTACGTCAAAATTCAATACATCCCTAAATAGTATTTTGAATAAAAAATGTAATAAACGAAAAAACTAACAAGTTTTGTAAAGGGAAAAAAATAAACAAATAAAACGATTGAAGAAAAGAGAAAATAAGTAATGAAAACATTAAAAGCATTTTATGGATTATAGTCTCTTTACTTATGCACTTGTGTGTAATGTTACTTTTACACACATTAATAGTGCAATTAAAAAGATAAGAGAGATTTAACATAAACAAAAATGTTGCAGCTTTCAGAGGGGACAGGCTAAAATAAACTATTTTTACTACTATTCATTTTTTGCAGGTTAAAGAAGGAAAATCACCTCCAAAAAAACTTAATTTGTTATACACAAAAGAAATAATTAAATGGGATATTAACTTTACTTTAAATATTTAGAGATTTTTGAACAAATGTAATGGATGTAATGATGGGTCATTAGAATTTCTTTGAAATCCGAATCATTTTATTTTTCTTGCAACATTTCTTTAAAATGTTAAGCTCACAGTTGATTATAATAAAACAGAATATTTAATAAAATTTTCAATTCTTAATTTATTTAGATGTTGTTAAATGTTGTTCAGGTTTTTTTATTAAAAACAAAAAGTATACCAATTTGTTTGCAGGTTTTTTATGTTAGTAGCAACTTTCATAACTTTTCAAATAATTAAGCGAATAAATAAGTTGTATCTTTTTACATTTTATCTCTTAAGGCGCTTTTATTATATCAAATTTCACATCGCCTGTACGCGCCACGTACATACATATGTATGTTTGTACATACATACAAACATATTTTAAAAAGGGGCACAAATTATTAACTTCTTATCTTTACAAATAAATTCTTAAATTCTGATTTTGTTTATTATTATTTTTTTTTTTTGCTATTGCACAATAGTTTACCAATTTGTTTATATGTTAAATAAATTAAATTAAAATATAAATGTAAAAAATTTTCAGACATTTTAAAACTTTAAACAGCGAAAAATATTATATAAATAAATAATTTGTTTAAAAAAATATTTTTCAACGCTTGTTAGGTTCAAATTCATTAAAAAGGAAACCCCTTAAATATGTTATGCACATTCGTACTCAGAAACATACTCAGCAAGTTTTAAAAATAAAAAATATATTCATATGTCCTACATTTATCCATCCTTACATTTTTTTTTAGGTCAACTTATGCAGACTTCAAACTTGCTTGCAACAAAATAAAAATCATGCATAAATTTTTAATTAAAAATATTATTATTTCTACCTTTTCTTCCTTATGGCACATTTAGGTGATGTATCCTCGCTAAATGCCAGTGGCTGTTCAGCTTTACATAAATGCTCATGCTTTTGGCCACGTTTAACAACACTTTCACTTGTAGTGTATGCCGTGCAACAAATGCTCCAATTATTGCAACAATTGTTAAGCCATACAACAAAAAACGCAATCATAAAAACAAAACAAAGCACAAGCAATTGCCAAACAATAAAAACAAATAAGAAAGTAAATGAAAAAACAAACAAGAATTTAATAAAAGCAAAAACAACGGCAACAGCAACAAATTCTATAAGTCAACAACATATAAGAAGATCTTCAGCAACAGAAGTGTCAACAAATTGTTATGAAAACATAAAACGGCAACAACTCGAAGAAGATAAAGCAACACTAGAAGAAGAATATTGGCCCAAAGAAAAATATTTGCAAAAAAAGCTAATCAAGAAGAAACATCAACAAATGCAACTACAAACAATAGATGAAGAAGAGCTACAATTGAAATCTAACAACAAGCTCACTTCAACAAATAAACACTGCTACTTGTACAACAAGCCACTGCAACACAAACCGTTGCAGTCGCAATTGCAACACAAATATGACAAAACTTTATATGAGTGCGAAAATAATTTAACAAAAGCAACAACTAAAGAAGCTAATATTTTTTCAGCCAACATTGCAAATTTAGCGCTTGACTTTAAATTTCAACCATATATTTGCTATCAAACATGCTCTACATATAATAGTTTTTACGCACAATTTTCTTTAGCAACAGCTTTAAATAAATGCTTAAATAGTTTGAATCCTTCAGCCAATTGTCTTGATGCTCGTAAAATAACTGACAATAAAACAACATCAAAAGATTTCTCTTGTGATTTCTAATTGTGAGTTACAAATAAAAATAGCAACAACATGACTTGATTATATTTATTGTGAAAAGGTTTAAATATTCTATGAAATAGATAAATAAATATTTCACATACAATGGCAACAATTACAAATACCCTAAAACTTAGAGAGTATTATTTTTCGTTGCAAATGTACATACATACATACGTAATCACAACTACAATCTCCGCCAGCAAATGTAGGTTTTTCCTAAAAAAAAAAAATGAAGTAACTAAAAAGTCACTTTTTTCAATCCACTGTATGATACTAAGTTTTTACTCCCAAATTGTTTAAGTACAATTTACATTATTTTTGTTTATATATACATATTTGTTGAAGTTTAAGTTAACCAAGCCGATATTACTAAAATCTACACCACAATATATACAACTATAGACCGATAACAAAGTTTGAAAGAAATTTGTGTTTATGTATAAAGAACTTAGCTTCGGTAATTTTTATTTGACACAACTAATTTAAGCAGTTTTTCTTACTGTTTTTATGATTTTCTTAACATTGTTTTCCTTTAAAACCAACAAACATACGCACTTATATGTAGCAAACTTTTGTTGCTTTCGGTCTAAGCAGGTTCCTAACTTATTTAAACAGAAATTTTAAGTTTGGACGTATCCTTCTGGTTAACATAGATAGCTTCTTCTTGAAAGCTTCTTTAAAGAAGACAAAATGGGACATTTTAAATTTAAACAGCAAAACGAATGCCACTTTATAATATTTTTGATATTTATTTACATATTTAAGTAAATTATCGAGTGGTAATTTTGATAAACTACTACATACATACATAAAAAAACGTCCCCTCAATAATTTCAATAATGCACGTAAGTGAGTTAAAATATGTTTGTTTTAAAACATCATGTGAAAGAAAGTTTCGTTATTTTTGTTTTGTTATACTCAGTTTTTTTTATTTTGTTTTTATTTTTGACATAAAAACCAAATGTTGCAACATTTTCAGTATAAAATATTTTCTTTTCATAGTCTGTGTTTGTGTTTTTTACTATTTTGCATATAAAATAGCCCTTAAGCGTAAATTTTCATTTTACTTTTTATTTTTTAGTTTTAAAACAAAGTATGTATGTATATAAGCACGTATACGGTATGAATAGATCCGATATATGTTTATGTGTATGTGTGTATATACACGTGCATATCAAAACTAGTAAATTATCAAATAAATAAACCTTAAAGTAGTAAAACACACTGTTCCAATATTTAAGAGATTATTGAGGTGTGTTGTGTTATTGCAGAAAGCATTTTTTTAATCAGTTGGTTGGATATTTTTGCTTAAAAAAAAACAACGAATAGGAGAGCATTAATGGCAAATAAAAAACAATCTAAGTCAGTTACCAACTCAAGATTTAAAATTTTAATTGTTGATTTATCTTTTTTTTATTGTTTTAAGCTACATGTAATGTAATGTTGTTGTGTTGATATTTATTTTAATTATACCCTACCACCTACAAAATAATGTTTATCAATTGTATTGATATCATTGGTCCTCATGTAAAACTCCATTAAGTTTCATCTTCGATGTTGCCTACCTCCCATACATTAGTACTCCCGGAATTAACCCTACACGTTTATAAATGACTTAAAAAACTGGAACTAAAAAAATATTCCAAAGAAACCAATATGCTACCTGATCATTTTTAATGTTATTGTGTCCAGCTCCCATACATTTAAGACCTACTTCTAAAAATCTTCTGATAGACAAGAATCACATTTATTTTGAATTCCCTTCAAAAAATCATGTAAGAGCTTCTAACTCCAATATTTGACATTTTGAGCATTGGACTTGGCATAAAATTTACCACAACAAAGCTTCATGTAAATCACAACTATTTTAAAATGATCGGCCCATATTTGGTCCCAGCCAACAAATATTTACAACTTTATATTTGGTGGCCCAAGATATATAACGACGATAACTTTCTCTCTGGTATTTTTCCATTAATAAAATATATTTGTTCAGAATAAATCATTTTTGCCCTGAGTTTTAAAGTTTTCTAAAGAAAATGATATGTAACCTTTTGAATGGTTTCTAATAAAAAGGATCTATAAATATATTACACAAACAGTGCTAAAAAGAAATAAACGCACATCAAATTAAGAAGAAAAAAATAAACAAAAAAACACTAAAATTTATTTTTAAAAAATTAAAGATATGTATTAAAAACAAAATGGTTTTTCATAGAAACAAATTATGTGGATAAAAAAATAGAAATTATTTCAAAAAAGTTATGAAAATTTAACTTTCACAATATTTAATTTAAAAAAAAATGCACTCATATTACTTTAAGTATAAAAAACAATTTGTTTATGTTAAAACATAAATACATGTAAATAAATTTATTCACATTTTACTAGGCACTACAAAAAAAATCAATTAATTCTGTTAACAAAAAATATATGTATATAAGTTTTGTATTTAATCTAGTAGTTTATCAAAAAAAAAAAAAACATTGTGTAAATATTTCTCTTTAACAAACGAAAGCCCTTCAAAACATCCATTTAGACACTACAATGTAGAAATAAATTATTTATTATCAACAGAAAAAAAAATTGTTTTCAAACAAACTATGTTCAAAATACACTTGAACTTTAAACATTAAAAACATTGTTTAAACCATATCCAACAAAAAAAAATAGAAAATAGTTTTTTTTGTTTATTTTGCTTGAACAAATTTTAGAGCATAAAAAATAAATTAAACTTATAAATAAAAGTTTATTATATGTTAATTATTAAATAAGCAAAAAAAGAAAAACTAAAAATTATAAAAAATATACAAAAAAAAAATATATAAAAAATATATTAAAATTAAATGCAATCATAGACAAAAAAAAAACTCAACGTTAGTATTAATAAGTAAATAAATTTGAAAGTGTTTATAGTTATTAATTAGGTTATTTTAAGCATATGGAACTATATACACATAAACAGACACAACTAAAAGTGTAACACACAAACATGCATTAGTTTATAGTTAACTAAATCATATGCATACTAAGTATTTACATTATAAACCAACCAACATATGTTTTAATAAATAAATAATGTGAATTAACATCTAAATACCTATTTACCAAAAATTTATTTATGTGGCAATGACATAATTGTATAACTAATTTCTAATAATTGTATAGCGGAGATGGTTTAGAAAAAAACATTTATTTTTTATTTGTCGCTAAACGTATATGTATGTACATTAGGGTGGGTCGATTTGTATTAATGCCAAAAAAATTAAAAATCATAGGGGCGAGGGAAATGAATCTACGAAGAATTCTAAGCAACTTTGCTTAAGAAACTATAGGTCGAAAACGATTTTCGATCCCGCGTAAATTCGAAAATATGTTGTAAGTATTGCTTCACTACATGAGTTGTGTAAAACTTTCATTAACAGGAAGTTGTAGGGAACCAAGATAATAATTTTGAGTTTTCTTTTAAGATGAAAGCCTTTTCAGACTTTCTTTATTTAAAAAATTTAATATTTTTATTTAAAAACTGCTACAAAACGTTTTAACGAAATTTTAAAATACATATACGTAATTATTGGAACGAAAATAATTAAGTAGATGTATTTTAAAATTTCTTAAAAAGTGAGGTGAAATGAAGCAATACTTAAACATATTTACGAATTTTCGCGGGAAAATCGTTTTAGACCTATGGTTTCTAGCACAAAGTTGCTTAGAATTCTTTGTTGAGTCATTAAACCCCCCCACCCCAACGATTTTTTCAAAAAAAAAAAAAAAAAATAGACCCACTCTACATTCATATAAAGTAAAAGATTAAATGCAATACCTATAAATTAAATATTTTTTAAAAATCAATCCCCGCTACATGCTTACAGATATTTGGTCATTTCACAGTTCATATTGTGCATATGTTCTTAGATACGGTAAGAATTTTATCAAAAATTAAGATAAAACTTCAACTTAGACAATACAACCTTTTGCTGTGGATGTCCTAAATTTGAAGAGGCGTTTTCGATTCTAACAAAAATGTTGCCTTTATTTTTCCCTATGTCTTTGGTCTTCGTGAAAATATTGTATGTTTGAAATACAACAAATTCTAACGATTAGAAACTACCTTTTTGAGCAGCTGATTATAATTTCTTGTTTGTAAAAAAAAGAAGAAGTAATTATTTTTTGGATTTAGTTTTTTCGTTATATTTAAAACATAATCTTTGATATTTCTTGTTTAAAGTCATTAAAAATTTGTAAGTGTAAACAATTAAAAAAAGCTAAAAAACCAAAAACGTTACACTTTGTTGCAAAGTTGTTGGCAACTTCAAAAAAGTGTTACGAAATAAAATGGCAGCATTTTTTTGTTAGAAAAAAAAATTCCAAATGATTGCGTTAGTAAATTTGCAATAATTGCTAATATTTATAGGATAGTTTTAAATCATATTTAATATAACAGACAGACAAACATAAGCATTTAATGTGTAAACAAAATAATAAATAAAATAACCGATGGTATAGATAAACTTAAAATAAAAAATTTATATTAATAAAAACTCAAAAGGCACGAAATATTTTTATTTTATTACAAGAACAATATATGTAGTAAGTAAAGGTGGGTGGCTCTTTGTATTTAAATAATATCTTGCAACAAGAATTAACAAAACTTTTTTTATTAAGAAACAAACTTTAGCATAATTTAATATTATCACAGATATCCAGGCTCACACAATTCCCTTATTTAACAAAACATATTAGAAAAGTCTTCGAAGTTAGTCTTGAGATGAACAAGTTTTAAATAAATGTTGGTACTAAAAATAAATTTATTATTATTTTAATGTAAAATTTACACAATTCAACCAATTCAATTCCATTCTAATTCAATCTAAATTGAAATTGACATAAAATGATCAACAATTAATTACTGAAACTGTTTTATTTTATAGAAAAGTTCAAATTAAAGAATCCCATCTCAGAAAAATACTTAATTTCTTTATTTCTCATTGATTACCAAATATTAAAAACAATTTTACAAACAACTACTAAAAAAAACTTGATTGGTAGAATTGCTTTCAATTAATTTTGTTACGTTTGCACTTTATCATTCTTTTAAAGTTTTAAACACTATGAGGCAACAACAAATAAATGGCCGTACTTAACCTAAAGCCTACAGAAATTTAACAACAAAATGTTGCAACTTTTTTGTTGACAAAAAATCCAATAACAAATCTGCTCCTACATAAATAAATACACATACACATATATAGTAGCTGTAGAAAGCTGAGAGATTGAAAGGAATAAACAGCGTTGCCAGTTCGGTTTTTTTAGTTCTGTTTTTAGTGCTTTTTTAAAATGTTCGACATGAAAAATTATCATATCAGTATTAACAAATCCTTAAGCAAAATTTACAAAAAAAATTAAAAATAAATTGAAAAAATTATATTAAAGTTAAAAAAAAAATTTGTAAATAATAATAAATTAAATAAAACAAACAAATATTATATTTGTGATCTATTATTTTTATGTCCTCTATATTGTATAAAAGCATTCTGAGGTAAGAAAATTCGTTCTAAGTACCTAAAGAAAAAACAAACGACGTTATGGGCCATTAAAAATAAAGAAAAACTAGTAAGAGCGTTATATTCGGCTATACCGAATCG